>CAJDSM010155599.1:0-20126 GCA_903981925.1 Ostrea lurida
GAATATTGCTACATAAATATGGGTAGTTGATATTCACAACAGTATGGAATAAGATGTACATGTTTTCTTTAAATGTGTATTCTCCTGAGAGTGTTTCTTCTGATGAGAGACTTTGCATGATATTCATGTATATAAGAGTAACACGGTGTGGCTAATTTGGGCCTGTCCCGAAGTTCAATATCTGGAGTTGCAAAATTAATAATTTTGACACATTGTTTTAAGTTTTACCTTTATATGCATTTAGTTCTAATACAGAATCAACAAACTTCAAAAAGTCTAAGGACATTAATCACCATGATAGGTTTGACTCCCCCTAGAACAAAAACTTTTACCCTGGGATTATGGAATGTACAATTTTGGTAAAAGACTACTAACTCATTCTAAAGATCCATTTAGTTTCACTTTAGTATAAACAACACTAAATATGTTAGAAAATGCAATAAACACTATATACCAAGTTTGCCCTGCTCTGGAGTCCGAACCTAGACCTTCAACCCCGGTGTAAAACTTTTTTAAAACATAAAGAACGTATCATTCCTATGAATTCAGTTTTTCTAAAAGATGTGCACTTGTAAAGATTGGATTGTGTCAGTTCCTAGTATGCAACTGTTCCATCTCTGGTGTGTCCAGGGGTCCGTGTCAGTGAATCAATCTCGTAAGTCCTAAATAGAATACAAAAACAAAAGGTTGGGCAATCCACGGACCCCTGGACACACCAGAGGGTGGGATATTGGTGCCAAGGAGGAGTAAAGATCTCTCCCACAAAATTCAGGGATCAAAGATTTGAGGTTAATTTGCACAACTACATTGTGTACATGTGATGTCTGTTGCTACTTATTTATTTTGTAAAAAAAAAATGGATCAGTATTCAGAGAAGTTTGCGCTATTAAGGTTATTTATTGATATTTTTGGCAAAGTTCAAAGGGCATAACTCCACAAAATTTGTGGATCAATATTATTTTCCTGATTATAGCCACAACTAAATTGTCCTTGCTACATAAATTGGATCATAGTTTCAGAGGAGTTGCACTGACAAGGCTATCTTATGAGAATTTACGACAAATTTTCTCAGTTCAAAGGGGCATAACTCATTAAAATTTAGGGGATCAAAATTTCTTTGTAATACGCACAACTAAACTGCGATATTCTTGCTACATTTATCAAGTATACTGTTCATTATCTTTGCCTTTACATTGCTACATGTCAAGTTTTGTAGAAAAATCGAATGCATTCTTGAAAAAAAATCCCTTTTCTGCATATTTTAAAGGGATAGGTATCGCTCATTTTGGTTAAAAAAAAAAATTTCACTCCAAATCATCTTATTCCTTTCGGAATATAATAAAAAAAGATATTCGTTTTAAGGAGTGATAATTTTGCCACTAGGAAAATAACTGCATGTTCCTAAAGTTCCAATACGAAATGACCTTATATATAGAAATTGAATTTTTGATCAGGAACCAAAATTAATGGGCATATTTTGAATACCATTAACGTTTTTAAATTACGATATGATACAATTAAATGCATAAGAATGTTATTTTTAACAGAAGAAAATCACTGTATGAGTCATTTTGGGCTCATTTTGATTCATTAATTTTTTTTTTGACCAAAAGAGTGACACTAACCCTTTATGTTATTCTATGTAAAGGCCAAAGATTAACGAACAGTGATCAATTCGTATAGTTCCTAAATATAATACAAAAACAAGAGTTGGGCAAACACGGACCCCTGGACATACCAGAGATGGATCAGGTGCCTGGAGGAGTAAGCTCCCCCTGATGACCGGTCACACCCGCCGTTGAGCCCATGTCTTGATAGGTAAACGGAACAATCCGTAGTCAAATCAGTGTTTGATGACATAATTGGCCTAACAATGTGATGAAACACATTCAGACAGCATTTGACTCAATGGAGGTCATATTGGTAACTAAATTGTTAGTCCCCGAGGGCTCTACAGCCTCAGTTGCTATTGTACTATGTACTAGCTTGAAATATGGATATGTATTTAATTGCAATAGTAAAATTAGGAAATATCAAAATTAAGGATTATCTCCCTCAAGCATAGCTTCGATCCTTCGAAGTATTTGGCTCCAGTCTTTGGCACTACATGTTCAACGTTTTATAAAAAATTTCTTTCATGTTCGGATTTCCACATTTCGGTGTGAGCTCATGAAGAGACCATATTTTGTCGAAATGCGCATCTGTGCATCCAAAATGTGGTCCGTATAGATTTATATTATGACCCTGGGTCGAGGGCCTCTGCTTGGTGCTACTTGTTAGTCCCCGAGGGTCTCTACAGCCAGTTGCTATTCGATATTACTAGCTGAAATACGGATATTGTAATTTAATTGCAATAGTAAAATGAGAAATTCATATCAAAAATTAAGGAATTATCTCCCTCAGGCATAGCTCTGATCCTTTCGAAAGTATTTTGGCCCCAGTTTTGCACTACATTGTTCACTTTTATAAAGTTTTTCTTTTCATGTTTCGGATTTTTTTTTCCAAACTTTCGGTTTTGGCCATCACTGAAGAGACATAATTTGTCGAAATTGCGGCATCTGGTGCATCAATTGGTACCGATATATGATTTATATCGTATAACGACCATAGAATTTACGAAATGCTGCCTTTAAACGTGAATGTTGTATCCCTGCGCAACAACTTGTCTGTAAGTGCCTGCCTCGATTTAAAAAAACGTGATTCGTACGCAGAACAAGCTCTTTGCGTATCGAATAAGTTTTGAGAGCATTACACACCATGCATTGTGATGAATATTGCTACATTAAATATGGGTAGTGATATTCAACAACGGATGGAATAGATGTACATGTTTCTTTAAATAGGTGTATATCTCCTGAGTAGTGTTTCTTCTTGATGAGAGACTGCTATGAATTCATGTATATAAAGATAACACGGTGTGGCTAATTTTGGGCTGTCCGAAGTTCAATATCTGTCGGAGTTGCAAAATTAATAATTCTTGGAAACATGTTTATTGAAGTTTAATAACCTATACTGCCTTCTAGTTCTAATACAAGACTCACACTGCGTTAAAGAGTGCTAGTTACAGATATTAATCACCCTCATCGACTAGTTCATATATGACATCCCCTCATAGACAAAAACTTTTACCCTGGATTAGGAGTACATTTTGTAAAAGACTACTAACTCTTCTAAAGATCCATTTAGTTTTCACCTTAGTATAAACACACTAAATATGTTAGAAAATACAATGAAAACACTACATACCAAGTTTTGCCACTGCTTGGAGTCCGCAAACCTAGACCTTCAACCCCGTGTTAAAACGTTTTTTAAAACACTAAAGAACCGTATCCATTCCATGAATTCAGTTTTTCTAAAAGATGTGCACTTTGTAAGATGGATTGTGTCAGTTCCTAGTATGCACTGTTCCACCTTGGTGTGTCCAGGGGTCCGTGTTTTCCCAACTTTTTCTTTTGTTATTTCTATATGGGCTTTTCGAGATTCTGATCACTATTCATTATCTTGCATTTATTTAAATTCTGCAAATCAAAAAATGCATTGTCAACTCCGAATTGATAAAATTTTGTCCTTACATTGCTCAACTTTAATGTTTTCACCTCTTGATATGTTTCATGTTACGGAATTCATCTCATATCTTAAAACCACTTTCACCCTGATATTCATAATCGTTTGCACCTCTTTAACATTAATTTTTGTAAACTTGAATCCTGGGTGCGTTACCAATTCTTATTGTTTAGCGTTTTGCGCTACTAAGTCGGGGTTCGGATACTAAACAGAGTTAAGGAAACTCTAATTCTATAAACTAATTATAAAATGTTAAAATCCCGATCTGGCACGATCGATTAATGAGATCTGGTAGGCGAATCCGAGAAATTATGAAGATCTTGGTAGCGATTCCGATGATAAACTTACAAGATCTGGGTAGCGATCGAGAATTACAAGATCTGGTAGCGATCAGAGAATTATTGATCTGTAGCGATCCACAATAACATTAAGAATTAAATCTAAATTGGAATCAGTGAAACAAAACACAGTTAATAAGTTTCAACAATAAATATTTTAATATATTTCTCAACAATAATAAAATACATCCGAATCACATTATGGAATCCACTGTAATCCGTTTACAGCCCCCCTTTTATCTTTGTAAGTATTTCCAATGAATGGTAATTAATATCCATATTAAAATTTCCATAAATTTACGTTGGTCATTTTCCCTGATTGTAAAAACCACGTCCGAAATAGTAAGAGAGGATAAGTCCGAATTGAATTAAATCTCGTTTCGGCTGACCCCAATGTGACGTCATGACGACCAACGTGACGTTTATAAACGCAACGTGGCTGAAAAAAGGGAAGTGTTTTGGGTCGGACTCAAAAATGAAACAATTAACATAACTATTGCGGCGCCACCGGACAAGGCAAAACGAAAGTAGAAGTTAGTAAACTAAACAAAGGTAACCATTCCGAGTATCGGTTGATAAAATGATACATTAAAGTTCAAAACAATTTGCACCCAATTGTTATTAAAGTTCTTGGAAACCTGTAAAGAAGCTTATATACATCTATATGTCTAGTATTTTATTAATTTAATATCATACTGAGATCGAACCTTTAAAATTCGTTACATTACCCCCTTGCTAAAAAAGATATTTCGTCCTCGAAGATGAAGAGTTTTTAGCCGTATGTACAATTGTTCTTTAACATCTTACAAAAATTTATATATATACATTTCAAATAAATAACCATATAGCAACAATAAGAAACAATGTCACCTGAAAACTATAACAGGATAATGCATTTTTAGATTCTAGAATGTAAACAACGAGAGTCTTTAGAACTTTTCGATGATCCACAGGAAGGCACAGTCACAGGAAAACAAGATCAGTCTGAGTGAAGGCATTCACAGTGTTGACCGTTGAGGCGCTTTATCCACGAATTCCACAAGGCGATAGATGCGTCCACAGGAAAGGAAACAGATTCTTCTTTGGAAATACCAATGAATCCTCTGGCTTACGTGTCTTCGTTCGTTAATTGTCATAATATTGACGTGCAGATTACCCGGGTGGATCTAGTAGTTGAAGCTGTTTCGGTCTCCAAGGTATGACTGGCGGCCAATAAAGAAAAGTAGGATTTCGAGATAATTGTTCCAAGGAGGTGAACGGCTAGGAAAGACGGATCTCAGGAAGTCTGCTACCACGGGGAGGTAACCGTAGGTACGGGGACTGAAACGGAAGAAGACAAATGATAGAACACTGGGCAATCCATGGACCACAGATTCCTGGGCTGGTATCTTTTCTTGTAATGAGAGATCCAATGGGAGGATATCCTCAGCCGGCTTTTCCAGGACTGGAGAACTCCACCAAACAATGGGATTTGGTGGAGTATCCAGAGATCTTGACTGCAACTCGTAGAGAGGTTCCTCTGCATCCCAAGACAGTCTAACTCTGGAAGGAGAGACCACTGAATCCATTGATTCACAGGAGGTTCCAAGGTTCATGGTTTGTTACCATCTGATCCACAGAGGAATATATCCGATACCCATAGGAAGATGGTGCGGGTCAAATAGCATGAACGGGTGACCTTCAGCAGGGAACTGCGAGTGACATTGAACGGGTACACTTCAGCAGCGGTACTGGGTGAGATAACACAGATGAACACTTTGGTTTTTTCCTTATGGACAGATTCCAGTGTTGTCTGCATGCAGTACCTGCGTGTTGATTGGGACACAGAGTAGTACATAATTTCACAATGAAGTCGTGGTCCATGGGCATTCCTTTCATGGCGAACAGTTTCTCTTTGGAAGAAAATCTTCTCCCACAGTTCCTCACATTAGTCAGAAGGGTTTTCCTTCGGGAAAGTCCATATTTATTTCCCTTACATTTGTGGACACTGCAAATTAGTACAAGAAATAATATTTACATTGAAACCAACATATAAACATATACATGTAGTATATACACAAATACACAATTCATATCCATATGCGGGACCCTTTTGGGCTCGGTGGTGATTCGATCAGAATTTGGAACATTGCCACCTTTTCATTTTCCAGATTGGTTTAAGCGCCTGTTTTGTGAATAATTTTGGATTTTGAAGATGGCGATAACTTAACTTCATACACTAGGTTGATATTTCCTCACAATGGTTAGGTCCTCCCACTTACACATAAGTTAGGAGATCTGCTCTTCACTTTGGCAGGGTTAAATAACATCACACCACTTCCTTCAGATAAGGTCACATCATTGCGTCTTTTTGTCATAAGTTTTCTTTTTGTCTTCCTAGTTTATCACGTTTTCACGTCCATTTCAGTGTACCATCCACATATTTGTCAACAGGTCTTCACATTTATCAGAAACGAACTTTTGTGGTCTTGAAATTTCCATATAATAGGTCAACTGTAATAATGGTTTCGTCCAACATCATGAAGATGAGATTCTCGGGTCCTCTTGAATAGACGATCTATATTGCAGACAAAACAAGAGGTAATTTTCTTGTCCCATCACTTTGGTTTTTTATGGACAGTTTTACTTAACATTTCAATACTGTACGGTTTGTCCTTTTCTACAAGCCCATCACTTTGTGGGTGATATGGGGTAGTTCGGGTCTGGTTCAATTCCCAAGGTTTACACAAATCGGAAAATAGATTGGCACTGGAAATTGTCTCCCTGGTCGGAAAGGTGGATCTGCAACGGACCCATAATGGACAAAGTCTATCAAGAAATGGCTCGTACTGGCTTCTTGATCCGGCAATAGGGTAAGCTTCGGCCCATTTTGTAAAGTAGTCAAACAATGACCAATAGTATTATTTATGTCCATTCCAGGTTTGAGCGTAAAATGACCATAATATCAGGGTATCTCTCAAGAGGTGGCACCAACATTGTATTGGGCCATGGTCCTTTTAAATGTGCTTGAAGGAGACTTGCGCTGTTTTGGCAAATACATTGACTCTATCAACCTACGGGTATGCGACATATAATCAGTCCAAATGAAAATCGATCACGGGAATTTTGTCATGGTCTTGGTAACACCTTAAGTGTCCTTAAATGGGGGAATCATGTATACATGGTCAAAATTTTCATTTTGCCAACCACTTTTGGAATAACAGTGTAATCTGGTCACAGTTTTCTCCAAGTTCCACCCATCATTCTGTATTATAAACATCATCAACAACCTCCTATTCGTTTCCATCGTGAGTCCAGATATCTTTCTTACAAGATGGGTTTAATTATGGAATATATTTACTGCCACTATAGGTTGTTCATTTTTAAATTCTCTTTCAGAGAGAAAGAGATCCATTAGAACAGACGGTCTCGATGTTTGCTGTCGGCAGTAGATTTCACCAGCAATGATTTAGCCCAGTCTGAAACCAAAGAAGTTTTCCGAGCGGTCAGATAGCACAACTAGCAATTAACCTCAGGTGTCCAATCTGATTTCAGAAATTAACTCTGGAATGATTTCATTGCCCTTTTCAGAACAAATGATCGACAGGTCAAGGTTCAAGCCATACTGGGGTCTCAGAAGAAAACACCTGGTGATATTACTCCTAAGAAGTACAAATTTACAAATTTTTGACAAGGCTACGAGACTGAGGCCATGCATCGATTGCCATGTTGTTTGGCCAGGGCTGATTGTTTGGATCGGTTAAAATAGAAACCTGTAGATATCCCAAAACTTAGGATCCATCAGGCCAATTGACCTTCAGGTTTCTAAAGCGACGAAGCCAAGCTCAGAAGAGCAACCATGGTCCAGTTCTAATAACTCATGAAACTTTAAGTGTACCGAACAATAATGAGTGCAACAAATGTCACCAATTCCATAACAAGCTAACAACTCTTTCCGAAGTATAATGCGCAAAAGTACTGCCTCGTTAACGCTGCTGTGAAGACACTGTACTAAAATAAGCATTGACATCACATGCTCACCTCCGGATAACCTGTGATAAACGCTTCCAATTGTGGTTCCATAGCCATCGGGTCTTAGTAATAAAATGACTTGACAGTGTCAGGAAGTACCAGTCAAAAATAGGTTGGGTCATGAAAGAGCAGGATTCAGACGCTTGAAAAGCCAATGTTCACACGGCATTGTCCAGAGAAGAAATAACAGATTTCTCTGTCAGCTTATGCTGAACATTTGGGGCTAATGTCCGCCAAACCTTTTTATGAACGGCCGGTAATATGTACTGTACCAGGAATAAAAAACTCCTGAGTTCTTTGACATTGATTTGGTCTACACCCACTCTTTTGATAGCCTCTTTTACTTGGGCAAGGTTACTCACCATTCAACTAGGACACAATATGTCCTAATTGAACTTTACTTTCGTTTGAAATTAAGAGAACACTTTTAGGGGCTATTTTAGTCCAGCTTGGCCAAGCGTAGTTTAATAAATTTCACCTCAAACGTTCTCTATTATGAGAACAACGGAATTTGAAAGGACCCCCGGAATTTAATAATCGATCAAACTGTATAACAAACACGTTTCCCATTGTAACAGATAAAACACTCTCCATGAGCCTTCAAAAGTTGCAGGGCTGATTGCATAGTCCAAATGGCATTGTTAGTTAAAATTCTATAATGGGCCCGACCGTAAGTCACAAAGGCCTGTATTTCTGGTGGTCATTGTGGTTCTCACTTTTTGGACTTGCCAGAATCCAGACTGAAAAAATCTCAGACTGGAAAACAAAGAAGACCCACGCAAAAAAAGCAATCAATAGAGAGTTCCATTAATTTGCGGAAGAGGCACTTAAGAATCTGATGGAACTTCATTAACCTTCCGATAATCCAGGCAAATCAGAAAATATGAACACATCAGAATTTGCGAACTAATACAATAGGAGAGGTAAAGCCCATGAGTGATTGGAAGGTTTACCGATAACACCAACGTCATAACATGCGTTGTCTATTAATTCCGGAGAAATATCACTCCTTCGTGAGAAAGAGGCACCACGGCCATTGGGGTTATTTATAAGGTCGGGCTATACCAATGTTATCAATTGCTGTGACAGACACGAGCAGGTTTCACCAGATCCTCCTTTGAGGTAGCATACATTAAAAATTCCCTCAAAAATCACATTACTTGTCTATTTTGGTCAGCAGGATTTAGGTTCTCCCTACAAAAGAATTCAAGGCAGTCTTTCACCCGCCCCATGATCAGCGAACAGATATCCAGACAAGGTTCGATCTTGAGATGAGTTCATGTGATAGACAGCCAAGAAAATATACTTCACAAAAGTCAGAGATAACATTCACCTGCGCAAACCTCGCATTGGCTGTTAAGAAGTCCTTTGAAAAATGGTCCCTGAGGGGGTCAGAAGCCCACTTGACCACCCGTGACAGGAAATCAGACATTTTCCTTGATATCAAATAAATGTTCTCCCCACTAATATCCTTTTCTAAAGAGAAGGACATAAGGGACTACATGACCCAACACAGCTTCCCTCATACAGGCAATATTCAACTAACTAGTTTTCGCGTAGGGATTATTCAGTTTGAACTGCAGGGAGGCATCACAACATTTTCACGTGTAGTGACAAACTTAATCCACAGATCTGAAAATGACCTGTGAGCGAAGTCTAGCAAGTTGACTAGACAAAAACACCATTATAACGTTGAGAGTACCGATGAACCTTAATTTTATGCACCAATCCAACCTGTCCCTAAGAAAATTCCACCTAAAACCAGTGACAGGCGGCGTACGTCAATATCAGCAACTTAACATTCTACCAGAAAAGTCTCCCAAATCAAAGCTGAAGGGTTTCATATTCGCGACACCTCGGGAGTTTATCATTTTTCCATTCAAGCCACACGGATTTTTCCCACCATTGACTATTCAACTTTGGTTTGTCTTTTTCCAGCGAGTTGTCATAGTATTGCTCAACCCTATACAACACAGAAACAGACGCACGGGTATTCAAACACAGGACAAATTATTTCCCTTGTAGATTTATTCCATGACTAAAAACAAACTGTTCGTTGACGCACGGCGCGTCACATAGTTTTTAACACGCGAACTCTGGTCAGCTCAAAAAGGAATCCTCCTCTTTTTCGAGCTAAATATATCAATTTATAGCCTCTATGTGCCACACGAGGCAGTAGACCGGACCCCTAAGCTCAGACCTACCATGGTTTCGCTTTAATGAACAACTCGTACCGACCAGGTTTGTATCAACGCACAACATCCCTACGTTACTTCCGTGTATCATCGATCTACACATGGTCACGGGATGACCCGCGCAGTTTATTCTTCGCATTCCATGCACTCGCTCAGTGCGAATTCCAACACGCTTTTCCCGAACGATTGTGCCTCTCGAACGAATGAACCCGCTCCTATCACCGATCAGAGAAAAAAAAACAGATGTCTTTCGTCCAATTGACAAATGCTGTTTTGAAGGTACATAGTGGTGTGAATTTAAACTCTCACATAATGTAATCGCAAGCAGTACAACAACCGAGCACGGTGTGGAAATCGCCCTTTTTGCCTGAAATCGCGCCACAAGCCTGAACCTCGGGCCCTATAAATTTCTGCTCTATACTCTACCGCCAATGTAAAGACCGGTCAAAAACTCTCCATAAGTAAAGCCAAACTTCAAACCACGACCCTCATCAAATATATGTTCAGAAGAGCCGTGAATGAGTGGCAAGCGAACAACAATTCCAAATAGTTCTTGGCGTCAGCACAGGGAGAAAGCCGTTCAAGACAAGAAAAGTATCAATTCTTACGTATCACGGGTATGCAATAAAATCGGGTCGAGTACAGTATCACAAAGGGCCCAGAGAGCAGGGAAAGAGGAGAGCCGCCACAGACCCAAGGCAGGAAAAACTGGGATCGCCAAAGCAAAACTGCGCCAGCGGAGAAGAAAGGAGAAAGAAAAGTAACAGAAACGGAGCCCCGGAGGAGACAAACTGGAAGCGCGACGAGACAAACGCAGATAAAGGAAGGCGGCTGCACCAGGAGAAGAGTCGAAAAACTGGAAATCATAGAAACGGATCCCAGACGGCGGCACCGTGAAAGGACCTAAACGACACAGAGCAACTCGTGGAGAGGCTATGCCAATCTAGGAACACAACGGATTGAGATAAAGCGCTAAGTGTGCTTAGTATTCAAAACAGATAGGCCTTTCATATATACCATCTGTGTTCACGCAAAACAAGGTACACAGCGGACCACCATTTTCATTTTGGCGCTACAAGTCATAAATTTATGTACCAGTACTGATTTTTAATAGTGATGTGCAGGGAATAGCCATAATGCTGATTCTTCTAACATACTTGCTTCCTTTCTCCCTCACAGTGATTTTGTTGAAATCGATGATCAGCATCTTAGCAACAAACCACAACAAATTCAGACTGAAAGCTTATGAATCGGTGCGGCGCAAAGATGAGATAGGCACAAGTTACCGACAGCGAAAATGACAAGTTCTGCATCTGAACTAAGAGCAATTCAAAGACACTGTAAAACGTTATGGCTATGATTAGGCTACACTACCCCACAAGCCCTTGTGCGACCCAGTAACAAGCCGGAACCATACCTCGCGATAATACAAATGTTTCCCGTTGACGCCCTGTTATGTGACACAAAGAACAATATGGAATTGGGCAGTATGATCAAGTGACTACATTCTGGAGACAATAAAATATACTAGATTGAGAAGAGCGTTTAAATATGGCTTTAAAATTTACGCAAGCATACACTTTACATATTGGGGAGAGATAGAAAAATTTTAACCAGCAACTGCGTTTACAAAGACACGCAAAATCCTGGGCCGCCTCCGTCCCAAAACAAACCGTCAAACCTGTGCTTATAGACTAGATGTAGTGAAAACTCACCCAGTCCCAACCAGACAATGTCGAATAGGAAACAACACGCAAGTGTATAATTATGATAGCCTCAAAGCGAGTATCACTCTTCGCGAGCCAAACAATGGTCGAAAGGCGAGCATGACTCTGCAAGGAAGAACACGCCGGCCACTACACATCAGCGCCCGTCGCCGTAGACGCAGGTAGACCGGATGAACAAACCGGAAACGATAAAAAATAAGTGTCACCGCCTGAGTGCACAACTCGGTACAGTACTGTAAACGACCAGGTAGGACTGCCGCCCCTGAGTAGAGGTCAAGTCATTCAGGCCCGTCTGACAAAAATGACAAATATAGACAAATATTAGATAATAAAAGGCAAGACAGAACCCATATGGATTGGACACAGAGGGATTGGATAAAACTTAGCTCCCAAAGCGCAGCGAATAGACTGTCTTGTTCTGCAATTAGTACGCACCGAAAATAAAATTAACCAAAACAGGGAATCAATAATTAAATCCTGACTCGTGTTGTACATTAACCCAGGGTGCAATCTAAAAAACAAACCCCTAACCGAAACATGTTTCCTGACCCGTCTGATTATGACAGAACCTCATAGTGACTCCAGCCTCGCTGGAATACACACAGCCCCCAACACAGCGTTGAAATAGATCCCTTGCATGCCGCAAGGCACAAATCCCGGGCTCAGCGCGCTGCACATCGGACACGCAACCACTAAACCAATGATAACTCCCAGCGCAGACGTGGTCGCTGAGAGCAACAACATGACCCCATCCAGTTGAAATAGCGAGAACATGATACATCAGTCTTAGTAAGAATCGATTAGTTGCTAGATATTGAAACAGCTCTACCACGCTCGCCTAGAACGAGTTATGATATTATCCCTTGGGACACATGAACTGTGAAAAACATAAGACCAAAATATAGGTAACTAACGATACTACCTCAAAGTAAATGGTGTTTCAGTAAAACTCCACTTGCAGAACTATCAAAAGGGTAGTTTCAGTCTGTATTTAAGTTGTCACTAACGGGCAAAAACTGTTGGTGGCACTCCTTGCAGTGCAATGAGAATCACCTAACAGACCACAGAAGGTTAGTGATAATGCCGTAGAAGAGCGAGAATAGCTGATACTCTCGAGTCAAACCCGCTAGTCCTTTCGGTCTTAAAAGGGGAATATTGTGGGGAGAACATTATTTAGTTATACAAAGAGCGTAAAATCGATTATTCCTAGTCACAGGTGACGTGGGTCAAAGACTAATCTCGACTCGCCCTCAGACCATTGGTTCAAAAGGAAGGACTGGAATTAAAGAGCCAGAAACTGCGAAAGCTTACGCTACCAGGGGTGAGACTCATGTGATATAATCTTTCGTACGACTTCTCGTTGTCACAATAGATCTCTCTGTCTACACTACACATGAACTCAATCAATCATGCCAACCTTAGTCAGCTGAATCTGTCCCTGATTATTAACTGAAAAGATGCAACCTGTATAGAATATGCTGCTAAGACAAGAGAATCCTAAACCGGCATGACCTAACGAGACAAAGTATGATGGATCTTTTGAAGGGAATTTTTAAGAGGTGTATTTGGCTACCTCCCAAGAAAGAAGATAGGCAGTAGATATAACTTAAGGGTGAAACCGATATCGTGATTCTGTCACAAAAATCTAGAAATCGGTAAAAGTCCCACACTATTAAAACAACAAAAAGACCCCACACAGGCCGTGCTAGGCCCTATATCTCAAAGAGTGAAGATGTTCCACCAGGCATAATTTAAACGACTGTTGAACGATTTGGATCAAGTGTATAAAAATAGACAAATACTTGCTAAAAAATTCATCACATAGGACTTATACTACCATAAATTGTAATATAACAGTTCAGGCATAAATCTTGGTAGAATGATTCGATAATTCGATTACTCAGTAGTAGGATTATCGGAGAGGAGTTAATGAAGCAGATTAAACACATCAATGATCATACTTAAATACCTATCCAAATAAATGGGACATACTCTTATCATCGCTTTCGCAGCTCGGCTCTCTCTTGGTTTTCAGTCTTAGAATTTTCTTAGTCTCGGCTGCACACATCTCTGGGCACGCTAAAAATGGACTTCACACAACACATGACCAAACAAGAAACAACACAGCATTTCATAGTAGACCTGTACGTGGCCATTATATAGAAATAAATTCACATAAAAAATAATATGACACTATCATAGGAACCTCAATAGCAAACTAGAGGAGCCCTGCAACAGTTTTGGACGGAGGCGTCAATTAGGGAGAGCTAGGGTTGATTCTATCTGGGTTTAACAATACGAGGAAGACGTAGTATTATGATTGCAAAAGGAAAAGTAATAGTACATCAATGGAATGAGTAATAATCGTCTATGCGAATCTGCGCTGAGTATCTACATATAGTATACGTATTGAAGTGAAATTTTTAACACGCTTAGAGGTCCAAAAGCGAGACTTAAGAATAGCCCACTTGAAAAGATAGAGATGTTCTCTATAATCCAAACGGCAAAACGTGCGAAAGCTTCCTGTTAGGAACTTGTGTGTCTACAAGGAATGAGTTGATCAGAACCTATGATAATCCCAAGTGATACAAGCTGAAGAGCTATAAAAGAGCTCGGGGTAGACTGCCAAACACTACAGTTACCCATACAAGTGTCAAAAGTGACTCATGGAGTTATTCGGCATTACGGACCGTCTATCATAATTACCGCGCGATATAGATAGAAAAGGTTTCTATTGCGGACCAATTGCCGACCAAGTTCCTAGCGCGAGTAAAAGTCCGAGACAGAGAGAAGATCTGTTAAATGTTCTCTGGACCAGATGGAGTTGTGAGCATTGCGTTATTAAGGTCTGATAGTATGGCTCTCTCAGATGAAATCCACCAAGCCATGATTATGGTGACTTGCCTGACATGCTCGAACGTCAATATGTAATAACTGAGACCGAGCTAGTGAACCACACGGAGGAGCCGACTCCTATCATGGACATATCACCACAGGATTATATCCGAGCATAAACGCCTCGCCCCACAATGCATTGGTAGGCGTGATAATATTATAAGTAAGAGTACTCTCGAACCACAAACGGGAAAGCAAGTACTGACATAATACTCCGGCAAAGAGCTTGTTTAAAGCTGAATAATATGGAAGTCTTAGAAATCAGTCCACCTTATATTGTTCGGACAAAGTTCTGATCTAGTTTAGAGAAGCTCTGACCCAACTTTGGTGCACCTGAGATGGCTCTTGCGCATATCAGCTTCAGAAGAAACAACTGAAGGTCTAAAATTGGAGCCAGAAAGGAATAACGCAGGGTTCTCTGAAGACTAATCGTCAGCTCAATTTTAAAGATGTACCAACTTTATCAAAGCCCTGGCAATAAGTCACAGTGGCAATGAAATGATGGCCTAATCTCGTCAGCACCTGGTGTACAAAAACACGAGTTTAAATTTTGTACTCCAGGGCAGAAAATAAGAACAGGTGATTTTTCAGTTTCTAGAAACAGACCCCATTGATCATGGCTGAAAAACCTTTGACACTGTGAATCATTATTGTTATAGAAAAAAAAGGGAAAGAATAGCGACTAAATCATAGATCGTTAATATATCTCTGTAACAATCACGACTCCCGAAAACTCGAAAAAAAAAACAAAAAATAAGACACTACACAACCCAAGCCACACTACTATAGTGGATAATATGCAGCGTCTTTTATCAGTTCTGCAATCATACAACCTCACAGGAAAACTACTGGTGGTATCCCAATCTTAAACTCATCTGGTAATCGAAATCTCTGCGAGCAACAAACTACGAAGAACCTCGTTCTTAAAGGATCATCTATCTCTCTGAAAGAGAAAATTTAAAAGACCCAATTAGCAACAATCACAAACTAGAGTGGCAGGAAAATAATCGACCATTAATAAACACCATCTTAAAAAAGATACTCGTGTCATACGGAAACAGAAAAATAGTAGGATTGTTGATGAAACTGTTTATTTAACAGAAGCCCTGGGCTGACATAATGGAGATAAAATAAACTGTTGAATCCAAGCTACAAACTGTTACAGTACTCAAACGCTAGATTGGATCAAAAATGAAACTATATGACATATTGACGCTATAACATGAATTCCCCATTTAATAGGACACTTTTAGGTGTTAACCAAGACCATTGACATATTCGTGATCGAGTTTATTTATAGACTAGAATATAATAATAGTCAGGCTACCAACGTAGGTGGTACGCAGCTCTGTAAAGATGTTTGACCAAACGAAACGCCAAAGTGTACCTCAAGACAATTATAAAAAGCGCCACCTCCCAAAATACAATGTTGGTGACCACTCTTGAGAGAATAGCCCTACGAACATCAAACTACTACTGGTATCTATCTAACACCTCAAACCTACGAAAAGTGCGCGCGACAAAATATAAACGTATATATTAGGTCCACTTAAAGAGTTGATCGTACGTCTCTCACACGAAAGAAATGGGCCCGAAGCATTACCTATGGACAACGGAATCAAGAAAAGCCAAGATAGACCAGTAGCACAAATGATAATTGATAGAAACCTTATGTACATAGTAGTGGAAAGGCGTCCCTCAGCATTGCAGATCCACTACGGCGACCACGGAGGAAGACAAGTTCCACAGTAGACAATCTAGTTTACTCAAGATATAGTGCGGAAAATACTATGGGGAATCTCATTTGCCAGCACACAACTAACCCAATATCACCCCCAGCCAGTCGCTCTGAGGATAGATAGAAAAGGACAAAAACCAATACTGTTGATGTTGAAAACATGTTAAGCTAATAAAACTGTCCCATAACAACACCAAAAGTGTTGGAAATACAAAGAAAACTCTAACCTCTGTATTGTCTGCATAATTAGAATCGTAAACTAATTCATAGAAGAGTACTGGCCCTGAGACTCTCCCAGCTTCATGATTCGACTTGACGAGCCCACATCACTCAGAAGTAGCCAAAGGTCATGGACCATCATATTATATGGAAGTTTTCAAGACCACAAAAGTTGTTTCTGGCATTATGTGCAAAGACTCGCTCTCACCAAAAACACCTAAGTAGTGGTAATCGTACATGAACACAGATGGACACGGTTAGCAAAACGATTGATAAAAGCTATGACAGACAAAAGAAATTAACTAAGTAATCAAGGCAGAAAAAGACAATTATGTGGCAGACTACATGGTATGTCATGAAGAGAAGTAGGTAGAAATAGTCTCTATTAACACCTGCACACAGTCGCCCAGATCATATACCAATAGACATAGGCTCACCGCTGGAACGAAGGACCTAACAATCCACCATTATGTAGGAGGAAAATGTTACATCAGAAACTCCTCAAGATGCGTATATGAAGTTAAAGTATATACGCCACATCCACGCAGAGAATCACACAAAACATAATTGCACAGAAACACAAGGCTAAAAGCCAAATATCAATGGGAACATAGAAAACAAAACAGTGGGCATCGGTATAACAATAATTCCGATGCAAAGAAACACCCGAGCCCACAAAAGGTTCCCGCAATACGTATCGTAACTACATTGTGCCATTTGTGTACTATGACTATAGACAGTGATATATCTATTTACATATGATGAGAATTCTTCCCGGAGAA
This sequence comes from Ostrea lurida, assembly GCA_903981925.1. Taxonomy (NCBI): domain Eukaryota; kingdom Metazoa; phylum Mollusca; class Bivalvia; order Ostreida; family Ostreidae; genus Ostrea; species Ostrea lurida. Next base: position 17,470 of record CAJDSM010155599.1, read on the forward strand.
AAAGTGTAACTAAATAATGATAATCTCTTTTGTTATAATCCATCATGCATCCGACGTCATTCAACCTGTAAGGCGAAAATAGACAGAGATGTGACTTTACACGAGAGAATACACAAACACACGTTCCGGTAACTATATTGCTGAGTGATGTGGAGAGAAGATGATTTCTCTCCAAAAGCAAGACACTGTCATCGGCCGATCGACCGAAGGAATAGCACATGAGACCCGACGACTTCATTTGTGAAATTCATCTAACATACGGTGGGTGTCCACAATCAGCCCAGAACAATACTCATAGAAGTACAACCCACCTGCAAAAACCATCATGTCCATAAGAAAAACAAACCACAAGTTTGCCTCAATCTATGTTATGCACCCCAAGCATCACACTGCACTGAAAACGGTACCTCGTCGCTTATGATAGCACCCAGTCGCCGTGTGCTAGAAGAGTATACACCCGAGTATACAAGGCTATATGTATAGAACACACAATCTCCAACTATCTATCTAGAAGATACTATATTCCTCTGGTAAGCTCCATAATTGAGAGTGATCAACACAAACCAGAATAGAACTTGCACCTCGCCTAGCATGGAAACTAGGAACTAAATCCCAAAGTGGCTCGATCTAACACCTTTCAGGTTAGACTGTCAACTGGATAGGCATAAAAACAAGAGACTCATCTATAATCAGAGTGTCACAATCAACGATCTCTGGATACTCAACCAGAACCATTGTTGGTGGAGTCTCAGTCTGGATAAAGCGGCTAGGATATGCCTCCCATTGGATCTCTCCATTACAAGAAATACCAGCCCAGGAATCTGTGGTCCATGGTTGCCAGTGTCTATCCATTTCTTCTTTCCGTTTCAAGCCCCGTACCTCTACGGTTACTCCCCGTTTGGTAGCAGACTTTCCCTGAGATCCGTCTTTTCCTAGTCCGTTCACCTCCTTGTTGGAACAATTTATCTGCGAATCCTACTTTTTTCTTATATTGGCGCGCCCAGTCATTACCTGGAGACCGAAAACAGCTCAACTACTGAGATCCAAGCCGGGTATCTGCACGTCAATATTAAATGAACAATACGAACTGAAGACACGTACCAGAGGGATCATTGGTATTTCCAAAGAAGAATCTGTTTCCTTTCCTGATGGACGCATCTATCGGCCTTGTGGATTCGTGGATAAAGCCGCCTCAGACGGTCAACACTGTGAATGCCTTCACTCAGACTTGATATCTTTTTCCTGTGACCTGTGGGCCTTCCTGTGGAATTCATCTGAAATTCTAAAGACTCCGTTTGTTTATTCTAGAATCAAAATGCATTATCGTTTATAGTTTTTCAGTTGACATTTGTTTCTTATTGTGCTATATTGTTATTTATTTGAAATTATATTATAAATTTTGTAAGATGTAAAAAGATACAATTGTACATTACCCTAAAACCTTTCATGATTCGAGGACGAATATCTTTTTTTAGCAGGGGGGTAATGTAACGAATTTTAAAGGTCGATCCTCGAGTATGAATTAAATTAATAAAAATACTAGACATATAGATGTATATATCGCTTTCTTTACAGGTTCCAAGAACTTTAAACATTGTGCAATGTTAACTTTATGTGATCATTTTATCACTGAAACTCGATGTTACCTTGTTGTGTTTACTAACTTCTACTTTCGTTTTTCCTTTTCCGGTGGCCGCATAGTCTATGTAATAATTTGTTCATTTTTGAGTCGACCCAACACTTCCTTTTTAGCAGTTGCGTTTATAACGTCACGTTGGGGTACGTCATGACGTCACATTGGGGTCAGCGGACCGAGATTTAATTCAATTCGGCCTTATCTCTCTTACTATTCGACGTGTTTTTACATCAGGAAAAATGACCACGTAAATTATGGAAATTTTTAAAATTGGATATAATTTACTTCATTGGAAATACTTACAAATAAAAGGGGGGTCTGTAAAACGGATTACCAAAAAATACTGGATTCATAATTGTGTTGGATGATATTATTATTATTGTTGGAATATATTAAAATATATTGTTGAAACTGTTTACTGTGTTTGTTTCAACTGATTCCAATTTATTTAATTCTTAAGTTTTGTGATCGCTTACAAGATCATATTTCTCTGATCGCTACCAGATCTTGTAATTTCTCTGATCGCTCCAGATCTTTTAATTTATCTCGGATGTCGCTACCAGATCTTCATAATTTCTCGGATCGCTACAATCTTCATTTAATCGATCTGACCAGATCGGGATTTTACATTTTTATAATTAGTTTATAAATTTAGAGTTTCTTAACTCTGTTTAGTATCCGAACTCCCACTAGTAGCGCAAAAACGCTACAAATAAGAATTGGTAAACGACGCCCAGGATTCAATTTACAAAAATATTAATTTTAAAGAGTGGCAAACAGATATTGAATATCAGGGTTGAAAGCTGGTTTAAGATATGAGTGAATTCAGTACATGAAACATATCAAGAGGTAAACATTAAAGTTGAGCAATGTAAAGAGACCAAATTTTTTAATCAATCAGGAGTTGAACATTGGCTTTTTTGATTTGCCAGAATTTGAATAAATGCAAGATAATGAATTAGTGATCATTATCTTCGAAAGACCCATATAGAATACAAAAAGAAAAAGTTGGAAAACACGG
>CAJDSM010155613.1:0-10345 GCA_903981925.1 Ostrea lurida
ACTCTTCACCTGAACTTCTTGCCCGGTGGTTGAAGCACATACGTCCAGACGCACGCCCCTTCTGGAGATCAATAAATCCCTCTCCTGCCTCTGAAAATGGGGTAAGAGAAAGCACGGGACATTTTCGTTTGTCATTTGCGGGACACTTTCAGCTCTTGTACCATGCAGACCTATTTCCTAAAGTACTTTCCGTTCCTAAGAATTATTAAAGATATCTCCGATATTATATCGACAATGATAGCGGGTGGAAACTTGCGTACTTTCTTATCACCACTCATACTTCGCTGGTCTTTCATAGTACAGACGAGTGCAATAGTCGGTTAACAATCTATGTTACTGAACTAAGACTCACCAATGAAATGCATATCTTTTTGTAGAAGTAGGGTTCCAGTCTATACTACTAGACTGCAATTTAACCTTCTCCAATTGTTAACAACTTGTATCTTTGTGATAATGAGTCTTCAGCTACTCATTATACGTTGTCTTGTTGCTTACGTTTTTAATGAGTTGTAAGTCCTATGGGGTTTCACTCCTCAGTCGTGCTCGGTGAATTCGCCCTCACCTTTATATCCCACCTATTGCATATCTTGACTCATAAGAATGAAGATCAATTGTCGCGTCATAAAATACATTTCCAGGTTCTCTCTGGTGTTTTGTTTGAGATAGTCTTATCAAGTTGTTCGAACGAATCAGGTATCTTAAGTCTTTGCACTTAACTCATAGTCCTTTACCTGTGGATTCTCAACAGACCTTAGGCGCATTAATGGAATCCCTTAACGAGACATCTCCTGAGCGTCGCGTGATCGCAACCCTCACCTACGGCTATCACACAATTATTCCGGGCGGCCCTAGGATTATTCGAATTTAAGGTTAGCACTAGTTTGTGGCTCTATTATGCCGTATAGCCTCTTTATCTCTTTTCTGACTTTATGACTTTAAGTCTCTCTTAAATGGGCTTAGGGTCGATATATTCACTGGCAGGGGGCATATGACTAATCTAGTTCTCGCATGCTATGGTCAGCGGTGCTAACTTTCGTGCCGCGTTAGCTGACAGCCGTTGGATGAGTTCAATTGCAGATGGCGGGGAATTCTTACAAACTATCTCAGACGGAGCCTTTTTGGAGAAACTCAGCAGGTCAAAACTTAGGAGGCCTCGAAGCTTATCTTGTCCGGACCGCTCCCCGAGAATATTCTCTAAGCATTGGCTGGCAGATCAAAACGAATATGATTCTCCACACCCTTTATACTAAGCACACTTCTCCTTTCTAATTACGCACTAAAACGTTCTGAGAAAGAACTTAAGGCTTTTCTTTCCACGACGTACCTGCATCATTGCTGTTTCTGAACACAACACCGGGGCTACTCTGTTTTTACTCCGCAAGCCCACGTGCGGTTGACTGAGCAGACAAAGGAATAAGTTACGTTCTGCGTCATCACTTTAGGGGGGTAAAAATCAGACATTAGACATTTATTTTGTTTTCACATGTGAGATTCAGCACATCTCTGGATTTGGCGCTCTCATACACTAGTACTCATGGGAGTCGAATGATATTAAGAGCAGGCTCTGGACACTTCTTTATAGCTATAATATCTTATGTAGTACTTTGTGAGATCCCACAGCAAATCGGTTCCATTTACCCCAAACCATTCACTGGTCTGGGATATTCTTCGTTACTGAGCACTCTAAAGGATGTTGTGCTCCTCGTCCGTTTCCCGTTATTGGCAGAGTCTGACGGATAGTTGTGTTTTTAGCGTGTATTTCATCTTGACGACCATCACGCGGCTACATTCCTGTTTTTCGTCGTTCATGGCCAAACGTTTTATGGGGATATAAATAAAGCAATGGAGGGTGAAAACACTGTTCATGGGGCCCTTGCATGCCGGAGAGGTGGTGTGTTCCTATTGCTAATCCTATTAGTAGATTTAGTCACGGGTTCATATAACTTTATGACGACGATGTCTCGAAGTGTACACGAGAACCCTCATAATTGTGCTGCATCCAAGGTTATGCGTCGCATTCCTGACTTCATGGGATATATTTGTCTCCTCTGGACGGTCTACTCTTGTGATTATGAATTAGGGACATCTCACACGGTAATATTCTGATTCTATGTATTGTGTCCTCCATCATGATCTTTTGGTGGTATGATTGTGCGTTACTTTTAAGTCACTTGACATTCTATATTGGCAGAGGTGTACAGACTTTACATCTATATATTTCAGATTCTGCCTGTATGAACCCTCTTGGAGCTGTTCGAATTGTCCATACTTTTTCTGCTTGTTTTTTGTGGTAGGGTTCTTAATGTACCTATCCTTCGTCTATCCTGTTCGTCGCTTATGTGTGTGTAATGTCTTTTCTCTAGTCTTCCTGATTCTCGTGATAACGCTCTCAAGGGGTCAATTGCCATGCAGTATGTATAGCTTACCTTTCCTCTAAAAGGGTGCGGCGGCCTCAACGGCACTAACTAAAGAAGTTTGTGCGTGGTCAAAGTGTGTTGTTTTCTCTCCGACAATCATGCTTCGTTTAACGTTCAGTCATTTCAAATTCTGCGCGCAGACGTTCTATCGGGTCGTTAAGTATCACTGACCTTTGTTTTGACGATTTACTGTATAACGATTGCTTGTTCACTCCTAATATCATAAGATAAGTGAGTCTTCTGACATTCTGTTCATCATAACGCGCTTTTGTCTCGTTAGAGCTGGGTTCTATCGTCTCAGTACTCAGCTCATTTGCCGTACGGTAACCCCTGTTTTTAGTGTATCGAACCTACAGAGTCGTCAACGGCGCGGTGTGACCCCGGTTTTCACGTTCTATGCAGGTATTGCTGAGTTACTCCTCCAGTTGTACGGCACCTTGATTTTCCTGGTCCCTTACCGTGCTTGTTAGGCTCTGGACGACAGGTCCGTTGTATTGCCTATCTTAACACTGTCTATCCCGATTGTTTTTGGTATGCTTTTTTTTCTGGGTTCTATATAAGATAGTTTATCAGCAAATTCCTTCCTCGAATCACCTTTCGCGCACTTGACTATTATGCTTAACCGGGGATTGATTGTTAAATATGATCATCTGTTTTACACGGCGCTCCGTTTGGCATACGTCTCTTTCTACGCCATTTTCCTCACTGCACCTGGCCCCTCGGGGGGGGTATTGTTTCTAGCGGCCATGGTAAGCCCCTCCGCCTACCCAAAATTTTGGGGTGGTTCTTGTTGTGGTACGTGTTAAGATATGAAGTTTTCCCCTAGAGACTTTTCGAGCCCTTCACGTGAAAGCGACGCGTGCTGTTGTGACGAGAGAGACTTCAGTGAGACAAAATTGATCGATTCTTTTTTGCTGTGGCCAATTGGGTGGTGAGAATCGCTGTTTTCGACATTGGAACTCCCTGTGTTTAGAGCGGTTTTCACCATGCGCAGCCGATGAGGCCAATATGCTTTGATTAATTTAAAAAAAAACCATTGGTACCTTTTGACAAAGATAACATGTAAAGTTAGTCTTGGTGCATAAAATGATATTCATTTATATGGAAATTTTAACTATATTTCTTTAGTTAAAGTTAGTTATGGCTAATGACTTCTAAGTAACGAAGCTCATGTGTTTGGTTTAACATCAGCCAAAAAGGGCTTTTTCTGGGTTAAGCGTGAAAATCGGATAAACACTCGAGGGGATATCCCTGGGGCTGAGTGCACAAATGTGTACATTTATACTCGCAAGAATAACTAAGATTGGAATATATGAGATGAAGTCGCTCAGGTATGGTGGGGTGAGTGCATTGTAGCTAGCACAATACGCTTCTCGCACTTTGTGAATATCCTAAGGTGGATCCGATATGGACAGCACATCCAATATGAGATGAATTTGACCGAACTGTGAAAGGTAGGTTTTATTTCATAAAACGTGTCATCTTACCGCAGTTTGTATGATTTAATTGAGTGGTTCCCTCTTGACTCGCTGGGGTGCCGTGAGAATATTAGTTCATCCTTGCATGTTATATTTTTTTGTCTTTTTGTTTTTCGCGATAAGTGTATACCTATATGGATACTGTTTCCTTTCAACTAAGTGAAGGAATCTCAATAACTATCCTTTTTTACTATAGAGGACATGTCTGGGTTTTAAATTATATATAAGATGTATTGATAACTCAAATGTTTCATAGTCCTACCTGGATTAGTGGACATAGAGGTGAAAATACTTAATTGACGATTTGTGATTTTTTCATGGTAATCAGATTTCTGGCAATGCGGAGTTTGAATATGCCTTGTACATTGTGTGGATAGAATTTGTTCTCTAATTTTTCCTCAGAACTACATATCTCTATTTAGTATTGGACAGGCGGCCAGCGCTATTTTTCAGATTTGTATTCTCTAGTATAAAATACATTAGTAATCCGGGGGGGGAGAGATAAATGATTTATGTCATATTTTATATTTTTATATAAATTGTGGTGCTAAACCCAAAATTGTGAATTAGAATGGAACTTATTGTTGTTTGTCGAAGGGGAAAGGTGTAGGTACAACAGGATCGACGGAGGCTCATTATGGAGAAGTGTTGAGATAATTGATTTAGCAATAGACGTGTGGCTGTCAGGGCTTTCGCGGATGTACATTATCCCTTTCATTTTCTCACTACACAGGGACACGGGAAAAGAATAAGGATATTAAGTGATAACATGAATTTGGTGTACTTAAAAATAATTCTTCGTTTGGCGCCGGTGGTTTTCTTACGTCTATATGTAGAATATGATAACACTTAAGTTCCCATGTGGACCTACTCTTTTGCAGCCGTCAAAAAGAAGTACGGGCGTCTATTTTCTTCTAGTATCAAAATAAAAAGTTGTAGCAAAAACAAAGGAAGGACTGGAAATGGAATTCTGAGCTGACATATAGTGTAGCACAATCCTGGGCCGAGGCTTTGTTCGTAATTGCTCTATAAACGGCTGTCGGAAGATTGCTCGCTGCTTATTTGGGCTGGTGGGGTAGCTGCGCTTTTCGTGGCTAAATGTTAATTAGTTCCCTCATTGGTGTTTTGTAAACAGACTGATATGGTGTGAGGGAATACCCCTGTTGGGTGGGTTGGTAATTTATTTTCTCTCCTGGGTTGCGATCGGGCCCTGGTTTTGGCTTTTCGTGGTTCTTTTTTTTTTTTTTCTTGTTGCCAATTTGACCACCTTATCACCTATGTCTGTTTCGGCTGTTTTCGGTTGCTTCTTTTTCTCTTACGTTTCATTGCTGTCGCGTGCTCTGCTCTGCTCTCCACCTTTGGACGCTTTATTTGTTTCCGCCCCCACTCCGCGGTGGCTCGCGCGGGTTCCCTCGTCTCTTTTGGACTAAGACAGGTGAGGAAAACACTGTAAGAATTTCAGTTTCTGTATCTTTTGGGTGTCTGTGGCATGTTTTTCTCGGTATGCATATAGATAACCTCGCGGGGTGTCTGGCTAGTATGTGAAAGGATGAGTGTGATATCCTGGGCCTTGGGTGTTCGGCCTCCTGGCGGCTGTTGGGATGGGGACTTCCACCGGTTATCTTCGGAGCTTTTTTCGTCGTTTTGCTTGGGTTGGCCATTCAACCGCGGGATTGGCGGAGTTGCTCGTTGCCCCTTGGCCCCGCTGCTTAATTGAGGCTTGGTTTTGCGTGTGATCTGGTTCCTTCCATTACCTCGCAATCTGTTGAAGTTTTGTATGCATTTGGGTCTGGCTCGGGTCTCACATCCTCCTTTTCCGGTCGTTGTTTTTTCTCTTCTCTAGTTATCTCCTCCGTTTCCGAGGTTGTCCTTTTGCCCTTTATGCGTGCCGTCTCTTCGTGTTCGGGTGGCATCTTCCTCTTTGTTTTTGGGCTTGCGTTTTTTTTTTTTCTTTTTCGTGGCTATGCTTCTTGTGTCTGCCGTCTGGTTTTTTTGGGTTCTTTGTATTTCTCCGGTGGTAGCGGTGGCTTCTTTTTTTTCTTTTTTCGTTTTGTTTATTTCTTCCTTGTGGTCGTGTTGTTTTAGGTTTTCTTATTACGTAGATGGCTTTTTCCGCGTTCGTATTTCTTTTATCTGTGCTGTGTGAGTATTTGTACTTTTGGTCTGGGTTGATCAAGTACCCATGAGAAATGTCGTTGGCTCGCCGGCCCTTGTTACCTCCCGGGCCGGGGGTTTTGACCGTGGGACAACCCGCTGGGCCCTCCCCTTGGGCGTTCGTTCCGCTTGATTTTTTTTCGTGCTGGTTAAGTGCGTCTTTGTTCATGAATAAGGGGTTTGCGCCTTTGGGTCAGTAGCTTTTTTGTATCTTGGTGGCTGGGCTGTTTCTCACCTTCCCCTTGAGCCACTTGTCCTACTCAATCTACTGGAAGGTTCGGTTTCTGGGTAAATGAGGGCGTGAGCGAGTTGGCTCTATTGTTTTTTTGTTGCTGGGTTTGCTGGGGTTTTTTTGGGTTGTTTTCGGGGGCTTGGGAGGGGGCCAGCTCGTTTTTTTCTTTGGTGGATTGTTGCTGTTTGCTTTCGGGCTTCGGTAATTCTTTTTTGGTCGTTGTTTTCGTTGTATGTTGTGGTCTGGTTTTCTGGGGGGGTAAATGTCGTTGGGTTGGGGCTGGTCTACGGCTTCGATCTTGTTTGTTTGTGGGCTCTGTGTTCGTCTTTCAGTCGGCTCGGCCTGCGTTGGGGTGCTGGTGTTATTGTCTTTTGTTTTTGTTTTTTTTTTTTTTCGTTTTCCGTTTGTTTTGTTTTTGTTTTTCTTTTTCTTTTTTTTTTTTTTTTTTCAATCAGCTATATGCTTTGGAGATATTTTTTGTTTTAGTAGTGACCATTTTGGGTATTATACCACCGCCTATACGCTTAGCTATGTTGTTACTTTTTTGTGGTTTTTGGTCAATATAACTTTTCTGTTCGAAAGAAACGCACAAAGCTTCGCGAGCGGTGAAGTCTAAACTGGTTCCCTTTAGTCCGTATTTCGCTCAACCCGGTGTTTCGCCGGTTTTTCGTGGAGTGTGTCTTGTTGTTCGTTGTGATAGAAATTTATTTTTGGATATCCGGGTCTGCGAGTTCCTGGCTTGGCTCTCAAGTTCCTTTTTTAAATGGGGTTGTTTTAGTCGCGGTTGTTCTGCTTCCCTTCCTCGGGGACCCTTTGGCGAAATTTTTTGATCTTTATGGTAATTTTTTTTGTTTCAAGTGGCAAAGCCTGAAGGAGGACGTTTCTTGTTTCCCGAATGATTTACCCCGGGTTGGGTTCTTCTAGGTGGTTTTTAGTTTTCTCAGCGGTTTGTAGCGTGGTCGCGTAGATCATCGCTTACCGCCCAAATTGGAAGGCGGGCCATAAAGTGAAGTTAGTCTCTATGTAGCTCCTATTTACTCGCATTCCGCTCCCGGCGTGCAGTTATTCGTGTATGATTGCACACGCTGTCAAAAGATAAGGGGAGATATTTGGTGGACTTTTATACTCTATGTTTAAGTAAAGAGGTGATAGCAAATGGAGAAAGTTCGTTGTGAAGCTCTAAACTGTCCCTATCCAGTTCCGTCGGCCTCATCGTATGGGCATAATGAATTGGTACTATGCCTACGTCTTATTTTATCGAATAACGGTCGATACTTCTCTCTGCGAGGTTCCTCGGTTCTGTCCTTGGTGTTAGTGTTTGTTCCTCTGACTTTTCTTTACTAATTGTCCCATAGCACGAAATACGAGCTTGAAGGCCTCTGACTAAAGTGGTCAAACCTGGCACCATCGCAGGAGCCTATAGGCTAGGGTACCGCGCTAACGCCCGAAGACTTGGTGGGGGATGATGTGTGGCGTCTTGATATAGGATTATTATTGAGTCTTAGGTGGTTTGTCCCTTACTCTGTTGTTCCTTACCGGGTGTTGGGCGGTTTTGTTGGGATGTGCACGTACCTTTCACCCCACTCCCAGATAAAGGGAAGATGTACTCTTGCGGCCGTCGGGGGGGGGATATTTTATTTTTCTTCGGCGTTCTGAGTCCCATTCAATCATTGAGGCTTTGCCCCCTCTTCATCATCGTGGTTTTTATAGGGGGTTTTAATGGGTGAAAATATCCTGCGTTATGACGAGCAACCCTTTGTGCGTGAGTATGAACTGCCCTTTTAAATTTACAGTTTTGTTTCCTATAGTTCGCACTCTTGGCTTCAGGTCGGGTGGGCCACTTGTGTATATGAGGTATACGAAACGAGATACTGGTTCTGCGAGGCGTTGTCTTCCTGTCCCCGATGTTATGTTGGCGTTCGATGTTCTCTGACCAGACACTCTGTTTAGGACGATTACGAAAGGCCTGTTAGGAAACGTGGTTCTTTTCCTGATCCTTCTTAGGTTTTTGGCCCTGGGCGTTCCGATCCAGGTGATATCCCACTTATCAAATTGACCCAAATTGGAGAGCCACGGGAAATGATAGCCTATCGCTGTCCCTTACCTTCACCCTGAGTATTTCGTTTGATGGCACATTCACAAAGATTAGGGAGATATGAAGTGACTTTATATCCCTTACTGTCTGATGTACTAACATGTGAAGACACTTGACAATAGTTTCGGGTGATGCTAAACTGTCGGCCTTCTCGTTCCTCGAGCCTGCTTTCGTATGAAGGAAAGGATCTCTGGGCGAGTGTCCTCTTCCTGTCAACGGTTGTTTAGTTGTTCCCTCTGACCCAAAATTGTAGGAGCTGATCACGAAAAGCCTGATAAAGTGTCCCGACTCCTCGTGGGACCACCAGGTGGTACCTTTTAACAGCCCAATATTTTGTGAAGGACTTTGGCGAATTGATAGTCCTATGTTCCCTTACTTTGCCCTGGTGTTTCAGACTTATCACTTAGCAATGCTCAGTCTCATTCCTACTTTTTAGTTCAATAGAAGGATAAAAATAAAACGCCTCAGACAGTATTTGCAATTATATTATTACTAAAGACACTATCCAAGGCCTCATTAAACCCTAACGTGACCAATAGTGAATTTACTGACAAGAAACAACTACAAACTGGCAAGCGTCTCAACTGAACACATCCAGACTCGACATTAACACCGACCATATAGTATATATTATATATAATTATATATATTATATATATATATAATATATATATATTATATATATTAATATTATTATATTATATATTATATATATATTATATATATATATATATATATATATATATATATATATTATATAGTATTAACTTGTGAAGAATAGTTGTCATATTAATTCTATGTCCCCAATTAGTTGTTAAATCCTTATGTCCACTTACAATGTACTAACATAATAAATTAAATGTTATTAAGATTAATAAAATGATTTTGTAACACTTAAATGCTTGCGAGGGGATTAACTAAAATAGCTCACTTCATACAGTTTTACTAATCTTTTAATAATTATTTGATAATTGACATGAATTATACATTCAATTGTATACTTGTAGATACATAATATTTTTCGGGACAGTTTTATTCTCTAGATAGCATAGGTTTTAATCAATCAGGTAGCTTCACGCACTCAAGACTGGCAATAATTACGTTGATTTGTATTACTTAGTACATGTATATTAACAAATTAATTAAATTAATGCTTAATGCAGGTAAACAGTTAATCGTCGATCGAGTACGGAGTACTCTCAGTACTTTGATGAATTTCCTAATTGGCTGATATCTTCTACGGGCTTATTGGCTGCTGTTAGTGTCTGCTAGCTTCAGCCTGGTGGCTATGATATGCAGTTTTAGAGAAAAGTGTGACGAAAATATTTGTTTCGGACAGACGAGAATATTGACTAAATCGGTTAACAGGATGTTGACAAGCCAAATTTCAGAATTCAGTAAGCGTAATATGGGACCCCTAGATGAAGTGATATACCAAATATCAAGTGACTGTGTTACACAGTTTCAGAGAAAAGTGTGACGAAAATGTTGAATCCACAATATGACTAAAAATATTGACAAAATCGGGGAACAGGAAGTTGACATATGGGTAAGCGCGGTATGGGACCCCTAGATGAAGTGATATACTAAATATCAAGTGGCTGTGGTACGCAGTTTCAGATAAAAGTGCGACGAAAATATTGATTCTAAATTAAGACTCGAAAATATTGATTCTAAATTAAGACTAAAAAATATTAACTAAGTCGGTTTACAGGTTGACAAGCAAGAGGTCCGAATTCGGTAAGCGCGGTATGGGACCCCTGGATGAAGTGATATGCCAAATATCAAGTGGCTGTTTCAGAGATAAGTGCGACGAAAATATTTGTTTCGGACGGACAGGGGTAAAACAGTATACCCCCCCCCTCCTTCGGAGCGGGAGTATACATATCTAGGGAAATTTTGAGTTTCAGCTTGGTGTACATCCTCATTTATAATTATACGTCCGTACACGAGTTTCCCAAGGATGACA
>CAJDSM010155626.1:0-13884 GCA_903981925.1 Ostrea lurida
ATTGGCAAGCTTTGCTAGGAAATATTCATGGTTTATATACAATATGAGATTGAGAAACACTAGACCACTGTTTAATTGGGATTTTAGAAATTAACTCAAAATTTTTAAAGAATCTGCTTTAAATGGAACTTTTTAGTACCATATTCAATATTCTGTATTAGCCAAAATCATGGCTCAGGGCCTTGTACATAACAAAGAATTGTAAGCGCGATCTCATTGGAAGTCAACAGATGACCTGGTTAAATTTCTCGACCATTTAGAAATTACCTTTAGCAGCATTGGAAACATTTAAATGGCAATCCAAAATTTTACTTGAACTTTTAGTTTCAAAACGTATCCTTGCCCCGTTTAATTCTGGATGAAGAATGAAACGAGACATTAATTAGTTCCGGAAAATGCGCATCTGGTGCATAAAAAAAATTGTCCGTATATAGCTTAAATGATAAGATACAGTACTTAATGGAAAACTAGAAAAAATTGATGTAGGAACCATCACTCGATGACCATAAAATGTTCATCTAATCACAAAAATTTTAGCACTTATCAATATTGACTCAGATCTTTGACCGTTGACATATTTGATAGAAGGTTTAGTATCCTCTGTATGAATGACCTTTGTTATATCACAGTCGCAAGCTAATTCTTTTAGGAATAGTCAATAGTGACCTTGACTTTGACAATGACCTTAAAAATCAGTTGGTCATTACTCTCTAGAGCGGAACATTGGGGAGGGTTCGGATGTCCTCTGATGACTACCCTGTTCTACCGTGTTCACGAGCAAGACACACACACAGTCGCATGGACTATCGTCCCCGAGCCAGAAACACGTTTTGTCCAGGCTAGAGAAATTTTGCAGACCAGTTTGCCTTAAAGTACATTGTAATTAGAAACATTTTTAAGCCCATGTTTGCACTCTGGCCGTTGGGGCGTATGGGAGCGTAACGGGGATAAAAAAAACGTTAACCATCAGCGCAACATTCGGCTATCATACTTATACATTTATGATGCCAATACTTGGTCATTTCAACTTAGAACATCAGAGTGGACCAAATGAAATAGCATATGAATTTTGTACTTTTATTTGATACCATTATATTGTAATTAAGCCTCATTGCATATTCATGAAATATATGAGATTTCGTTAAAAATTGGATGTTTTTATTGCTAATTTTTACATTAATGGACAGAACAGAACAATGTTTCTTCCCGGAATTTTGGCAATACCAATTTGCTAAGTACATTTGTCTATTAGCAAACATTGTAACATGTTGCACTCTGGCCGTTGGGCGTTTGAGTGTAACAGGATAAAAAAAACGTACCATGGCACATTCGATCACACCTTTAAACTTTAATGAATGATCATACTTGGTTACAATTTCAACCTAGAAAATCGAGTGTACCAAATGAAAGCCATATGAATGTACTTTATGATACATATATGTAAATTAGCTCATTGCAATTTCATGGAATATGAAATGATTTTCCGTAAAAATCGAAATGTTTTATGCTATATTTTACATAATGAAACAGAAACACGAGACATGTTTCTTCCCGGGGATTTTGCAGACCAACCTTTCTCCCTTCGGCATGTATCAGTAACATTTTTAAGCCATGTTCAACTCTGGCTTTTGGGCGTTTGAGTTGTAACAGTGAATTTAATTCGTTTACCCATAGCAACCTTACTGTCCCACATTCAAACCATATGATGTAATATCTTGGTTTGTATCCACCTTAAAAACATCAGGTGGTATCCAATGAAGCATGAATTGCACTTTTAAATGCTACCATTTTATGTAAATTAACTGATTTGCATACCATGAATATACAAATGATTTTGTAAAAAATATGTTCTGATTACGAGTACTTGTTGGCTATATGAACCAGACAGGAACCGGTTTCTGGGGAATTGCAGACCAACTGATTCAATTACAGTTTGGCCAAACATTAAGCTCATGGTTTGCAATCTGGCTGTTTTGAGCGTAATGGGATTTAAAAAATGTTACCATAGCAGGTTACTAAACACCCTTCAACATTTACCGATGTGAATCTTGGGTTTTAGTTTTAACTTAATTACGTAAAAAGGTACTCCCATTATATACATGGCAGTAAGATAGTACTCAAATTTTGAAAGCATATGAATTGCACTTATATGCTACGTTATATGTTAAGATAAGTCATTTGCATATTCATGAAAAAAATGATGATTTTGTTTAAAACAAGTGTTTTATGGGCTATTTTTTTAAAATCAATGAAACAGAACATTAAAAACAAACTTCTATGTAATATCAATTCATGTGTAAGTAAACAATGTGCATAATTTTGAAGTAGTAATACGTTTCAAATCAAAAATTTAAAATGATGTTGTAAAAAAAACAAACTGCATAAATTTGAAGCTTAACGCGCTTCAACTGATGGTGATCATGGATTATCAATATTCCATCGATCAAGAGCTGTTCATATCCACTCACCCCCTTCTTCATCATTTCCATTTCCCTGCTCATCACCAGAAGCACACAGTACATGTATGTAAAGGTAAACAGATAAATCGAACAGTTGGTTGATTATGCCAGAAGTCCTGGGCACTAGGACGAGCCGACTTGGTCCAGTCATAACCCTCTGTACCAACCTTTCATCATTCCCTTCTAAAGTCTGGGTTAGAGCTAGCTGCTTCGCTCATCAGCATTAAGCCAAATTAACAAACTGATAGTTTAAACGACATGCGAGGGTTGTTGGTATAGTAATGTGTATTGTACCACAGCGCGATTTCTAAGTCATTTCGATCAATGCCAGTCATGACCACTGTTGTGAAAAGGTTAGGAAACGCTGTGAGAAACTGATAGATATTAAAGCCTTATATAAAAGTTAGCACAAAACTAGGTATTTCGATAATGCAGAGTTTACTTGATTGGGAGAAGTTACTGGGCCTGAACAGCTTCAAGGTGGGAGAAAGAAATTTACTGAACTGGACGTAGGTCCGTCGAACTTATAGGAAAATCTGATGGGACCTGCTGACTGGTACGGTAGCAGGCAATGCAAAGTCGGGGAAATATTGGAAAGTGATAGCAGATCTATGATTTCATGATAATGCTAAAGCTTTGGCAACGATCGCTTTTCTTGGGTGCATTTCATATTCTGCCAGATGCATACCACATTATTCGGACAGATGACCCAAATTACGGGTACGAGTACATCCGCTAAGCAATTTCTGAAAATGTTTCCCATATCAATTAAAGACAATTGCAAACATTGATGCTGGTGACGAAACATGGGTTCTATTTGAACAATAAAAGAAAATTTGGAAGCAAAATTATGGCTAATTAAACACGATAGAAGACCTGTACCGTAAACAACAAAGAAGTTCTTTACTGCATACCTTCTAATGTAGCATGGTATAGCCGTTACACTTTACGATTCGATGCCTAATAAGGGCAAACGTGTTACCGGTCGGTATTACCAATATGCTTATACCAAAAAAAGCTTTCTTGAGATACTAGCATTTGTGATCCTTCTCTCTGGTGTGTGTGTGTATATCTGTGATCGTTTGTGTTTGTTTATGAGAGAGATCACAAGATGCTAGTTATCTCAAGAGCTTTTTGTATAGGGCATAGTTGGTAATACCGACCCGGTAACACGCTTTGCCCTTATAGGCATCGGAATTTGTACGGTATACCATCACATATCGAAGGTATGCAGTAAAGAACTTTCTTTGTGTTTACGGTTACAGGTCTTCTTCGGTGTTTTAATTAGCCATATTTTGTTTCCAATTTTCTTATTGGTGCAAAATAGTAAACCCATGTTTTCGGCACCAGCATCACTGCTTTGCAAATTTCTTTATTGAATATTAGGGAAACATTTTCAGAAATGGCTACGGAGTGTACTCGTACCCGTTTTGGTCATCTAGTCAACTATATGTGGTATCGCATCGTGCAGAAATGAAATGCCACCCAAGAAAGCGATTTGCCAACGCTTTAGCATTATCATGAATCATACATCTGCTATCACTTCAAATTTATTTCCGACTTTGGCATTGCCCTGCATACCGTACGCACAGGTCATCAGATTTTTCTAAAGTTCGACGGACTTCCGTGCAGTCAGAAATTTCTTTTCCACCTATGAACTGTCCAGGCCCATTAACTTCTCCCAAATTAAGAAAACTCTGCATACTCGAATTTTTTTGTGCACTTTTTATATAAGCTTTATATTCTACATTCTCACAGCGTGTCCTAACCATTTTCACAACAGTGCAATGACTGGCATTATCGAATGACTTAAGAAATCGCGCCTGTGTACAATACACATTACAATCCAACAACCCATCGCATGGCGTTTAAATATCAGTTGTACATTTGGCTTAATTGCTGATGACAGAAGCAGATAGATCTGCCAGACTTAGAAGAGATGAATGGAAAGTGGGGTACAGAGGATTGAATATTTGAAATGACAAGTGGTGTTATGTGCCACAGGAAACTTCTGATTAAATCAATGTTCGTTATCTCTTCCTTTTACATACATTACTGTGTGCTTGGTGAGAGCAGGGAATGGAACTGATGAAGAGGGGTGAAGTGGATATGGAACAGTCTGATTCGATGGAATATTTTGATAAATCATGCATCACCATCAGTTGAAGCGCGATTAATGCTCAAATTTTCATGCAAATTTGTTATTTACAAACATATCATTAATTTGATTTGAAAGTATTACTACTCAAATTATGCAACAATTGTTTCACTTACAAGAATTGATATAATACATAGAAATGTTTTGTTTATGTTCTGTTCATAATTTTTTAAAAAAGCCATAAAAACACTTTGGTTTTACAAAAATCATCATCTTTTCATGATATGCAAATGAGCTGATTTTACTATAACGGTAGCATATAAAAAGTGCAATATCATATGCTTCATTTGATACCACTCTGATGTATATAATATAAAATGGCGGAAGTACCAATGTATTAAAACGTAATATAAGTTAAAACTTAACCAAATATCACATCGTAAATGTTTGAATGGTGTTTAAGTAAACTGCTTATGGTAACATTTTTTAAATCCCCATTACGCTCAACAGCCAGATTGCAAACATTGGCTTTAAATTGTTGCAATACATGTAATTGAATCAAAGTTGTCTGCAAAATTCCCCAGAAACAAAACGTGTTCCGTTTGTTCAATAATATACAAAAAAGGTACCGTAATCAGAACATAATTTTTTACAAAATTCCATATATTCATGGTATAGCAAACTCAGTTTAATTACATAAATGGTAGCATTTAAAAGTGCAAATTCGATTATGCTTCATTGGATATACCACTCTCCATTGTTTTTAGGTGGAAACTTAAACAAGATATTAATCATAAATTGTTTGAATGTGGAACAGTAAGGTTGTATAGTAACGTATTATAAATCACTGTTACACCCAAACGGCCAAAAGCCAGAGTGGCAAACATGGCTTAAATGTTACTGATACCAATGCAACTTGAAGGGAAAGTGGTCTCAAATCTCCCCGGGAAAAACATGTCTCTGTTCTTGTTCATTATGTAAAAAATATTAGCAATAAAAACATCATTTTTACGAAATCATTCATATTCATGATATGCAAATTGAGCTAATTTACATATTAATGGTATCAATAAAAGTACGAATTTCATATGCTTTCATTTGGTACCACTCTGATATTCTAACGTTGGAAAGTGAACCAAGATATGATATCATAAATGTTTAAATGTGATGCGATGTTGCCATGGTAACGTTTTTTATATCCCTGTTTACACTGCAAACGGCCCCACGGCCAGAGTGCAAACATGGCTGTAAAATAGTTGCTAATACAATGTACTTTAAAGGCAAACTTGGTGGGCAAAATTCCCCGGAAAACATGTTTCTGTTTCTTGTTCATTAATGTAAAAATTATAGCAATAAAAACATCAATTTTTTACGAAAATCATTACATATTCATGAATATGCAAATGAGCTTAATTTTAACAATAATGGTATCAAAATAAAGTACAATCATTGCTTTCATTTGGTACCACTTCTGATGTTGTTCTAAAGTTGAAAATGAACCAAGATATTGGCATCATAAATGATGAAGGTTATGATAGCGAATGTTGCCATGGTAACGTTTTTTTAAAATCGCCCTTACGCACCAAACGCCCCAAACGGCCAGAGTTGCAAACATGGCTTAAAATGTTTCTAATACAATGTACTTTAAGCAACTTGGCTGCAAAATATCCCCCTGGGGGGGAACAACGTGTTTCTGGCTCGGGACTATGAGTCCATGCGAATGTGTGTGTTGTCTTGCTTGTGAACAAGGTAGAAGCAGGGTATTCATCAGAGGATCATCGAACCTTCCCCAAATGTTTCCCCATAGAGAAAGTATGAAACAACTGATTTTTAGGTCATTGATCAAAGGTCAAGGTCACTATTGACTATTCCTTTAAAGAATTTAGCTTGCTCGAAACTGATATAAACAAGGTCATCATCAGAGGACACTAAACCTTCTACAAATATTGTCAAGGGTCAAGTCAGAGTTCAATTATTGACTTAATGCCTAAATATTTTGTGAAATTAGATGGAAACATTATTTCATGGGTCCTCTGTTTTGATGTTGCCAACATCACATTTTTCTAGTTTTCCCAATAATACTTTGTATTTTATCAATATAAGTCATATACGGTATCAATTTTTATGCACCAAGATGCGCATCTTCGACAAATTATGTTCTTCATTCTTTCATCAAGATTAAATGGGGCATGGATACGTTTTGAACTAAAATGTTTCAAATTTTGGATTGCCAATTTTAATGTTTACCAATGCTGACTTAAGGCATTTCTAATGGTCAGAGAAAAATTTTAACGTCATTGTTGACTTCCAGATGAATACAGCGCTTACAATTCTTGTTTATTGTAAACAAGGCCCGAGCCATGATTTTGCTTACAGATATTGAAATATGTTACTAAAAAAGTTCCATTTAAAGCAAGATTTTTTTTAAAATTTGAAGTAATTCTAAAACACAATTAAACACGTGGTCTAGTGTGTCTCACATCTCATATTGTTTTTAACATGATATTTCTACACAAAGCATGCCATCTTTTTGTAAACATAGACAGATGCTCGAGCCTTGTTCACATGCAAATATTTGTGAGTGTTACTTGTAACTCAACAACTGACTTTCAAATTTTTGCTGACCACTAGGAAAATAACTTGATTAAGCATTTTTAAACATCAAAATTGGCAATTTAAAATTTTAACATTTTAGTTCAAAATGTGTCCATGTCCCTTTAATAAATATTATCTGCAGGTTGTGGGATGGACTTTATTGTATGTCATGATTTATAAATGTATTACCAGGCTAGGAATGCCCCCACTTCCTAAACCCAGAAGAAGCCACCAAACCTAACAGGACTGCATCAGAACCAGACATTCCCGCTCCTCCGCCTCCTCGTGGTGGACACGGAAAAAACAAGAGACCAGCCTGCACCCAGAAACCCCAGGAACAAGTGAATGACCTGAACTCTGAAGAACGCACTCTACTTCCATTCAGCATCTGGTGTTTTCACTTCACATTCGCTAAAATGCTTTAATTGATGCAGATATTATTTTGATATAGGAAATGGAGATCTGCTAAAAAAGGTCAGTGAGAAAACGACTTTTAGTCATGTAAACAGATAATGCTGTTTGGTTGTTCATGTAAACAGATAATGCTGTTTGTGGTTGTCGATGCATTCGCATGGGTGGGACCCATTGGGATTATCTAAATACAGCATGTCAATGTGCATATTTAATTGGTTCATAGTCCATGATATCGTATTGTAACTAACACCTGAAGTTTTGAAGAAAAATTGCAACAACACGGCAATATAACTCAATATAAGTTTGTTGTGCAGTGAACCCCGTTTATTACATTTGTCCA
This sequence comes from Ostrea lurida, assembly GCA_903981925.1. Lineage (NCBI taxonomy): Eukaryota > Metazoa > Mollusca > Bivalvia > Ostreida > Ostreidae > Ostrea > Ostrea lurida. The sequence continues at coordinate 7,907 of CAJDSM010155626.1, forward strand.
CTTTTCCACCGAAAATATAAAACATAATTACCGGCCCGGGCCAACGCCATAAGGTATGCTGTATTTCCAGTCAATATCCATCGTAAAATTGTAATTTTCAGTTGATACTATGTTGGAAGGGGTGCGTGATTAATAATTATACCCCCGCTCCGAAGGAGAGGGGGGTTATTACTGTTTTACCCTGTCCGTCCGTCATTTCCGTACCCAACTTTTCGCACTAATTCTCAGCAACCATATATCACGGGGCTGTGATATTTGGCATAAGCTCTTATATAGTATGATTATCGCGGATGCATTTTCAGATTCGATCGGCAATAATACTTCCTGTATTTGCGAGAACTTAGAAATTTTTTCATATTAATTAGTACCCATATAATTTTTTTCGTAACATATTCTCAGCCAAAACTATGTATCACAGGCTACTGATCATTTTTGCATGAAGCGTTATATAGGTAGGGTGTATCGTGGAGATTCATTTTAGATTCATCAGATAACAGTATAACTCTCGAATTTATCGCCTCAATCATCGCCTTTTCAGTATAACGCCGCATTTTTCTAGAAACGGTTTTTCCTGCTACTTAAAATTCCGTTAAAAACGCCAAATTTCGCTTTCGCCATCCGCACCGGTGTTTTTAAGTACAAAAGTCTGTTTCACAGCTGTATAATAACCTCGATTAACCACCAAGGGTACCTGCGGTCACCGAAACGTAAAATTGGTCATCATCAACTCCAGTTGTCACCGTGCAAAAAAGACCTGTAATTTACCGTGTTAAGACCTTAAATTAATACGAGATTTAGTTCGCGTATTTTTACATTATAGAAAACATGTTTCAGTTTAGGTTGGCTTTTAGCCACGGAGAGAGTTTTTGAGTTGCTAAGATAAAAAGGGAAAGGGATTTGTGACTGTTTAAAGAAATAATCATATTTAAAAATTTAAAAATTAAATTTTATTAACAGAAAATATTTATATGAATATATTACACATCGCGTTGCCAAAAGATTTCAATTGTTTCCCACAGAATGGCCCGTTGTAATGTTTGTTTACCATCTTTGAATAAAAATCAAACACTTACCTCTTGCTTCATATTTCTGACTCAATATTTTGTGATTGAAAGGCCTTATTGATGCAATCACTCTCGCGACATCGTCTTCGGATAGACTCCCCCCGGAATAGAGGGTCTAAGGTAAGTTTTTGGACAGCTTATTCCAGGCACACAGTAAACTCCGCGTTTCAAGTCATCGGTTGAATACGAGCATGTTGAAAATTCGACGTTTTACTCTGATTTTCAAGACCAAGCCAGACATTTTAAATTCGATTTAATGTCAGGAGATTGTGGGGGCCAAAGAAAATGGGTGGGATCATTATTCTCTGTTTCCAGTTCCTCACGTTCTCTCGAGAGCGATGAATGGGACAATTGTCATCCATGAATTCCACGGCGAAATTTCCAAAATATTTCACCAATTACAGGCCACAAATATTCATTTAATACTCTGTCAATATACTTTATGAGAGTTCATATTCCGTCAACAAATGCCAACCATTCCAGTTCCATGTAAGTGATCGTCCCCCAACATCAACTTCAAACTGCGTGAGGTTCCCTGTCCAAGATTACCCCAACACATAGCCCCTCCATTTCTCCCGATGTTTTCCTCCAAACTTTAAACGTATTACCATCAGGTCTTTATCACTATGGTCTTCTCGTCACTAAAATAACATTTCTTCCAGTGTTTGATCGACTTTCCCAATTAATTTCCCCCTACAATTTATGCAGTCTTTTTTTACCTATTTATTTCACGAACCCCCAATTCATTTAGCCCACGGTATCTCCTCCAGTAGGTTCTGTCGATGTAATTCCCGCTCGCAATGGGTTACTACTAAGAACAGTTTTGGCACTTGAATTTGTTATATTCCTCCGTAATGTCCGGATAAACATTTTCTTTCTGTCCCTTTTTTCACACATCCGCTTGATAACTGCGCTATTGGGTTACGCGGATATAAGTGGGAAGTCGGGGGTCGTACCACTTCTTATGATCTTTCAACGCGCATGTCCTTCCCTCAGTAGATATCGCTTTAATCCTGGATGTCGCAACGAATTCAATCTGTACATTTCTGGTGCCGCTTTTAATCACTCCAGTAGTTAAATGACGAATCTTAATACTTCTGGCTGCATATATACGACTTGTTAGTTCTAACCGGCCCTTGCTCGCTTCCCATGACTCTCGTTGTTAACTTGACAATGAAAATTAGCAGAAGTTATGCATTACACTTCCCATTGGGTCTCATACTTGCACTCAGGAATAAAATAATAGTTCGGTCGGCTTTGCTTCATTAAGTGACGAAATGACACCAATATACATGTACAATATTTGAAATAAGTTGATAAAAAATAAATGGTTACTTTTAATTCATGATAACCAGAAACAAATACGGACCTCGTGGATTCTCTCTCCTCCGGTTAATGTGTTGTTGGGGCGCCATCTTGGGATTAAAGAAGAGTATATTACATTTGACTATTTTGGCACTGTGGGAGTATAAATAAAAGTATCCATATATTAAACGGAATATCACTCTAATAGGTACTCTTTACACTTTATGTTTTCAGATCCACCTTGTTAAGTCCTTGCGTAATAGGGTATAACTAATCCAGTGGGTCCCGAAGTTTTGTATATTCTTCACAAACCATCAGAATGCGGTATGGTTCACTATATGGTCACATCAAATTTTCGAAGTTGGATGGTTTATAATTAGAGGTCCAGATAAAATGAGGTATATATTAGGTACTGTGTGGATGGATAGGGAGACAAGTGTGAAACGCAGAGTGCCCTAAACAAAACAGTGATTTCTCATAAGAACTCTTCTTAGATGAGTTTTGGACCAACAACAAGACGCTTCGTGCCACAAACCTAAAATTAACCAAAACCTACTCTCAACCCCCCGCTACCCGAAGGAAGAGGGGGTAATTACTGTTATTACCCTGTCCTGCCGTATTCCGTAAGTTCTGTATTCCGTCCCACCTTTTCGTCACATAATTCTCAGCTAACCAATATTCACGGGCTGCTGATATTTTGATGAAGCTTTGTATAGGTCATGATGTATCGTAGGATGCGTTTTCAGATTAATCAGACCTATTTCCGTTTGCTGAGAAACTTTTAGAATTTTTCATAATAGTACCCATATGCAACATTTTCGTAACATAATTCTCAGCAACTATGCATGTGAGAATACAGGATTTATCTCATGATGAAACTCTAACATAAACATAACCAATAACAAGACTAATGACCAATATTTACATTTGCAACTGTTTTTCCGCTATATAACACTATTATGAGCAATTACGTATTTAATCACTCACATAAATACCTATTATGGGGTCAACCAGAGGTCACAGCTGTGGTAGGGGAATATTATGCTTGAAAGTAGAGGTTACCGATACTACTGTTTACTAAGTATTACAGATCTAAGTCTATTTAGGCCTGGAAAACACACAAAATATTTTTATGATTTTATTTTTTCTCCAGTTCACTTGAGGATTCATCAAAACAAAAAATATATCTATAAAACACTGTCTTTACTTAATGTATGGAGGGCTAGTTAAAATGTATGACAAACGAGATCAGGGCACAAACCACAAAGATATCATCCATAAAAGAGGATCAACAAAGAATCGCTTCCTATTTCAAACAGTGCTCTACTTCGCCTGTGTTGTACTGCGGCAATAATGTGTGGTACAATCTTTCAATCATTTCATTTCCCGTGGCTTTAGAATTTCACCATCGTTGGTCACATCCCGGCGGTACATGGGATTCATTCATTTTCCACTTTTCAAAATGGTCCTGGGATACGCAAGCTTTTAGTCATTGAAAACCCACAAACAAACAAAATTCCCAGGGTGGAATTTGATGCAATGAAGAACTTCCATCCGACAAACGAATTATGAAATTCCAGGAATTGATTGATACAGTCCAATAAAATGCTCACATGCGGCTGAATGAGCAAATCGATCCAAATGCTACACACCTTTAACACATGCTACAAGACGCCCCTCTCTTCCAGCTTTGAAAATCATCTGGTACACAGCTCTAAGCGAAAAGGTCCTTTCTCTGGATTTATGTCGATATATTTAAGTCCTCAGTATATCAAAACCTACACAACGCACTTCACAGCCTGCGTGCCACGGCCATACAGCAATGAGTGATGCGTTTCCATTTCACGCCAGATCATCTTTATGTCGGGCATCGAAGCGAGGTTGTTCTTTGAACCTATAAGAAAAATCTAACGAGTCAAACAGAAGGCGTACAGTGAGGCTCATGTTTGTCAACAATTTACAATTCCACAGACCGTCACCCCTACCCTTCCGTCTATGCTAGGCCCTATGTCAGTTCTTTCAGGAATTCATCATGCGTTCCATCGTTCCTGTCTGTGAATTATTTGCCTACACCTGACGAGTATGCCGCCCCTGTCCTTCATGTTCCCCCCACCTCGAGTCTTCTGTTAACTCCGGGAAATGTCCACGAAAATATCCTTCTCAAATATTCAACAACTGTCTGAAACTTTCAAATGCACCGCATACAACTGTTAGTGTAATTATTGCGCGCACCCCAAACTTTCCGCGCAGAATTCAATTATCAGTTTTTTGCAAAATTAGACATAAAGAAATTTTCAATTCATGATACTTTTGAAGAATTATATGTCTTTCTTTATATACTTGCTTTTTAGCGTCATAAATTAAAACAGCCTCTTTCACATTTCAGGAACTTTGTTTTTGTGTTTTCGTCATTTGAAACGAAGCGTAGGGGTGGGTCAACAATGTGGAATGTATGGAACATGTTGCTACACATTAGCAATGATTATTCGATCAAAAAATGGTAATATAGTAATAAGGTATCATTTTAAAATATTTATCGGATATAAATTCGGGTTGGTACGTGATCAAATTTTCCAATAAAGGCCCGAAGGCTTTATGGAATTTGATCAGTGACCAACCCGTATTATATCCGATAATATTTTATATTAAAATGATATCTTATTTCTTAAATAAATTTTCAATCGACCATTAATGACCAGTATTGACTAGTTTTAACCAGTAATGACCAGTATTGACCACCAGCCAGGTCAGTACTAGTAATGACCACTTTTTTGCCAACCTGGCACAATCGTCTTTCATTTCTACGTCCTCGAGATTTATTTTCCTCATTAAATCACATAATTTAATTAAATGCGCATCCCTGAAAATGGTTGTAGTTATTCCTTTTGGACTGATGGCATTAATTTCTATGCAGGAATTGACGTCCAGCGTGCACAGTATGCTTGTTTAGGTTGTAAACCGGAAGTGTGTTTCACGCGCGATAAAAATCGGAGTGGATCCTTATCTCGGAAGTCTCGTACCGTTATTCTTTTACGGGTTTGTGACATCACACTAAGCCGTGTAGTTTGGAATACGATGATTTGTTGCAGGGCTAATACAACAGTCATGTGACCTCCTCGATCCTAACTGATGATTATTTACATGAGGTATAATAAATTATGTTAATGCATGAGATGTTTTTTTTAAAAGTGTTATTATCAATATTATTTTATCAGAGTGATTATGAAAAGCCTGAGCCCAACCGCCCCCCTGCAACTTCAAATAGCAGACCTCGACAGAGAGCTCCTCCACCCGCTAAACCGCCAGAAGATGGTAATTTTTTTTCTTGTCTACTGCAAAGCCTTAAATAATTTCTTACAATTATAAGTCAGACTTTCTGTCATTCATTTTTTTTTTTACGACTGCCATTTAAAAATGATTTATGTGTATCTTTCGTGTGCAATAGACTCATATTGATATTTAAGATATTTTCTGTTAGAAACTGTCATTGAATTAACTTTGATAAATTATTTGCTGATAGAATGCATGTATAGTGTAATAATGTTTGTTTCCTTGCAACACTTTCTAATGCATGTTATATTAGAACCCATTTGTAATGAGCCCTTGGGG
>CAJDSM010155630.1:0-13783 GCA_903981925.1 Ostrea lurida
AAAAAAGAGGGAAGGAAGGAAGATTGAATTCTTTACATTTCGGGTACCATATCCTCTTACTTTCATATCATATGGCGACATTAACTTCGTTAGTAGAGTCCAAATGTCCTAAATTTATCATTAATCTTATATGTATCCGTAACATGTGCCGACGCTCTATCTAACTATATCATATCCTATATCTAAACTCTTCTGTCATCATTCTCACTCTCTTACATATTCTGCGTTATTCACTCCTTACTTATCTTACAACTGCTTCAGTTAATCCATTCTCATATCCCTTTCTGTCTACTGGTATCATGCCTCATCTTGATTGAAATCTCCTATTTATTGGTCAACGGTATGCATCAACTCGATATAAATAGGCGGAAAAGTACTTGATTAATCAAGACAAGCGCTGTAAACCTGTTATCTCGCTGCAGACCACAACATCAATTATGTCTTCACACATAGTCACTAAAACTTCGTGCTCGCTACAATTCAGGTCCTCCACTAACTTGTACTTCTTCAATCTATAAATCAGATTCTCTCAACAGCCCTAATCTTCTTAACAATTTTGAAGGATTGCCAATAAAATTCCTCTAGAGTGAGTTCATAGGCACCTGTTTACATCACTAGACTTCGTTATCAATCCTCACTATCTTTCTATTACACTTCTCGTACATAACTTAACCGGGGCAAGTGTGACCTTTATTCTTCTCACTATCTTCCTTCGTTACTATTAAATCATCCTGGCACTTATGTTACAGGTCACTCAGACTTTCACATTACTGAATTCACTTTCATCATTTAAAGCATTAAGGTAAGTATGTCTAACAACTTTATTCTGCGAGTTTTTACTTCATCCTCAACCTATTATTAACACTTACGTCTCGTTATAATCCTCATCTTGATTTCTACATCTTCTCATGTCTCCTATCTTCACTATTATAACTCACTCGATTACATTCTATTTCTTCCTATTAATACTCCTCGTTACTATATCTCTCACATATTCTGACGATTCTCCTTAATCAGAACCTCACGATCCTACAATCTCAGTTAATCATCCTCACCTTATCAGTCTACACTCCTCGTATCACTCCTCACTAAACCACTACACTGTCTCCGTATACTCATCTATTCTACTTCTATCTTAGCACTTCTCGCTCGTTACTTTATTCCTACTTATATTTTTTATTACCACTCTCGTTCTATCATTCCATCACTTAATCTTATCAAAATCTCGTTATCCGACCGCAACATAAATTCTACAATCAACTCGTCTATCATCCCTCACTTCATCATGTACATCCTCCTCGTTCAAGCAATCCCGACCTAAGAAATATCGCCTTAACAACTCTCCGAATACAGAATTGTTGTCAATACAAACATATATTCAACTAATTCATCTATTAACTCTTACGGGATCACATTTTCAGCGTCGTTTCATTCATAAAACTTTTTGAAATGTCTTTGCCAAACTACACCTGGGGATTACTTAACACTATTACTTAAGGGAATACATCTCATTTATCATCCCTAATCTTATCACTCGTTATCATCTCTTAAATGATACATAGCTCTTTATATACACTCTCTCGATCATCATTTCTTCACACTATCTAATTAACTCTTCCTCGTTTAATCTTGCCTAAATCTTATAACTACCGTCTCGTATATCATCCCAATCATTAAAATAAAAATCTGCCTAAATAATTAAGATTAACACTCATCGTATAAAAACAAATAAAAAGAACACTCATTAATTAGTGGTATAATTCAACTTTTACCTCCAATAATCAACAATCCTCGAGAACTATCATCATTAATCAACTGTCATCAAATCCTCACTAATTATTAGCGTTTCACTTCATGAGTATGATCCTCACATCATTACTCACCATGTTGCATACCCTATATCTGATCAATCGCCTACTAACACTTATCAGTCTCCGTAATATGTTATCATCCTCACTATTTTCCGTACATACTGTCAGTATGAATTCCCTTGATTCCCACATGAAACTAATCACCTTAACAACTCATTCCGTCTATACCATTCTCTACTATCTACCTCGCCATTCGCCTGAATACTGTAACTCTGTCAAGACTATTCTGATTAAACACTGGTCGATCGAACCTAAAATACACGTGCTCATTGGATTATTCTTCATCTCCAAATCCTAACTTTATCCTGTTGTTCTCCCTCATTCATATCTCACTATCAACTTACAGTCTCTCGTTATCTTATCCCTCATCCTAAGACATCAGCTTACTGCTCTTGTTTGAACCCATCTCATCGATTTTTACAGGCGGCCTTCCCACTTGTTTCAGATATCTTGGTTTGCATTTATCGTAATTAATGTCCAAAGTATTTCTGCCCTTTACGCACCTGCTTAATGACATGTCCTAAACTCAATCTTATGAAAACTACTACAGTTCAATTACTCGTCAGTATTGTCTCTGATGGTTCCCTTTTTGACATACACATCAATTCATAATCTCATAACAATTAGTTAATATTTGTGCGTCTCAGTTCTCGTCATCATATAGTTAATTATACCACTGTATAGTGTAGGGTGATTCGATGGCATGAAGCTCCCTAGTTGTAGGTCGTGCCACGAAATTGATCGGCTCATTTTTCAAACTTGCTTTTATTAAAATCTCCTTGTTCTCGTTTATTTTCTTCATCTATTATATATTCAATCCCAACTGCTGTCCACTATTCTTGATGGCAAGATCTCACGGTTATATTCTTAACCATTCTCGAAGCTGATCATGATCTTCACGGCTATGTATCTTGCAACCACTGTTCGTTTGCATCAATCGCATACTCCGACTTTGCACAATAAAAAATACGTAAAATCAAACATACTTACTTCTATGAGATGAATGAAAGATCAACTAATTTCCCTATAGTGGAGTGAGACATCCATCCGGTTCCTATAAAACCCATCACTTGTTCCCACCTTCTTTAATACTTACGTGCTAGCCTGATAGGGTGTAGATCTTTCTTGTGGAAATGAGGGGGCGAGTCTTGTGGGATAACCATGTTTCCGCGCTTCTCCAAAAAAAATATTACATGGTTATCGCGATGACTATCACAAAATCTTAAATTTCAGCCACTTTTTTAATATGCAACTTGGTTAGGAACATTATTCCTCTGCATGGGCATGTTATTTATTCGCTCAAGGAGACTCATGGGGTCATCGTTCCATCTCTGAAGTAGCCGTACATGCTACTATTTAGGAAAAACCTCAAAATCTTTCTCACGCCCTATATTTGTCCTAAAATATGGTAAATAACGTGGGTGAAGCAAAACAATAATTACCTGCACGGATATCAGAAGTCGGGATAAATTTAATAACATACATATATATCATAAACGATTTTGCATTGTCATAGGTAAAAAATACGAAGAAAATAGAACTATATGGCGAACGAATGATTAATGTAAATATAATTTTGGAGTATGAATCATCTATAACATAGGGTACCACTGTTGGCAGGCATAATATTAAACTGTTATTAAAACAACACCCTTGGGAACTCTCTGCCTTGTTTATTTAACAAGCACTTGGTCGTCACTAGGCCTTTTATTTTTTGTTGTAAACGGTGGCCCTGTTATTTATAGTGCCCACATTCTCATTTTGCGCAGACCAATATTATACCGTTCTGGCAATTATTGATGATTTGGGTTCTTCGCAGCATATCTTCTTAAATTTTATCGTCAAGTTTGACTGAATTATTAGGTTCTGAACTAATAAGTGTTGGCTTGAGGACGAATATACAATATACCATAGTATATACTTTTGATGCTTATATGTGACTTAGAATGTCTTTGCTGGTTGATATTCAATATAATTCTAGCCAGAGTTTTTATAATAGAAATTCATACTTTTCTGACTTTTAACATCTTGGGACACTTTTAGTAACTTAGTGGCAATAAATTATGATATTTCACAGGAGCTCAGTCATGGTCTAGAACTCAAATGATGATTCTTGAATGATTTTATTTTTGTTTAGCGCTACTTCTCTCTGAAATGTCATTGGGAAAACGGAGCAGTTAAAGGGTGCGGGATTAAGACTGGGAATCACCTCAACTACTTTGCATATCTTTATCATAAACAATTGCTTTAAATATGGGCAAAAAAGCTCTTTCATCTGATTAATCTTGTCATCCTCGGAGGGTTATTAATAGGCTTTGCGATTTGCAAATTGGAGAGTAGCGATTTAAATGTATAATATTTTTCTACAGATGATACAACTCTATTGTATAGAGATCAAGGGTACTTCGATGGGGACTCCGTCAGAGGTATTCAAGGTCCTCGGTTACGCCATTCTACTATATAACCTCGCATTCATCAGTTCCTTGTCCCGATTTAGGCACGATAATCGTTAGAAAATTTCTTTAGCAGGTAGGGTAGATTTACTCAGGATTTAGAACATGCACCGATCCATACTAAAGAAAGGTCACCTTGTCTTGCAACTGTAGGGTCGTTACGAATTGATCAACAACCAGAAGGAATCAATCAGTTTAATTGGAACAGAGTAACAGTAAATACACCTGGCCCAAAAGGCCAATTCGAGCGGCCAGCATCCCTAAACCAAGGCCTTGGAAAACTTCTTTATAGCCAAGGGAGACCTGCTCCATAAAAATAGAAAACTATTATTACTGAATTTCATGGTTTGATGACCGCTTTCTGAGCATATGAAGTGAACAAACTTATTTCTTTCAGACACGGACGGAGGCAAGTCAATAATTCAAACATTCAAAATACAAAAGCGCTTATGCACACACTTTTATATACGCTATTTAGTCGCCATATTCGCGTGTGGAATTTTTTTTTAGAATAGTTATATAGATGGTTCCAGAATTTCAAAAGCTGTTCACTAACCTTTTATAAGTTATAGCAGTTCATTCGAACTAGATCAACTATCTAAAGATATAGTTGGAGATGACAGATTGTCACATTATACATTCTACTTATCGACTCCAGTATTCATACTTGTCTGGTCGCACAAATTCTAGGCGTGTTATCGCATGCCGTGAAAACTTACTATGCTTCTAAACAACTTCTGTTACTACTCTTTGCATCATCAAAGTTTCCTCGAACCAACTGCAAAGGTTATTGTATTATCTCTCTTCTATTTTATAACCTCCTGTCAGAAAGTAAGAGCTATGTAGGCGAAAGCCCTATCGCTAATGAAGATTTAGGTATGTGGTTACAACCTCAGGTAAGAATGAAAAGAAGAAAATGAACATTTATCCAGCGAGTTTTGAGAGAACATTGTGTAATGGACGATCGCAAGAAATAAGAATAAGAGATAGTCACGCGTAATAATTGAGTATGTTAGTCAGAGTATAAAAAAAGTTAACTCTATTTGGACGTTGTTACAACACGTGAGAGGGAGATGGTGGCATTACATAGCTGTTTTCCAAATGTCAGGATTTACTTGATATTTTCAATATTACATTAAATCATATTTAAACATTTTTTCACACACAATTAACTAATTGTTCGGCATACAGTATAGCATCCACAATTTAATAGATAAACTTCTTAATCGCTGAAGAAATCATTCGAGATCGTCAACATTCTTGCTTAAGTCACTATCACTTGCTAATACTATCAGTCATGGTTTTCAGATGGATATCCGTCAAACTAGTGCTATAAAATCAGCTCACGTGGGTTCCTCTGCTCGAATACATTAGTACATATGCCACTCCCTTTGAACCTGCTCCATCTTCACTCGTTTGGACATAATTTCGTGTTCGAAAATAATAGACATTCGAATCATAGTGGAGAGCAGAAAACAACAACATTGTAAAGCAGTTTGAGGTGCGTTAAATGGTGTTTGTCTATTAAAAAAATAAGTTTATTTCAAAGTAGATATCTAATATTAATGAATATCATAACGCCATCCCAACAATAAATTCCCCATTTCACGCTGGCAAGGTTGTACCAAACCACACTAATGAAGACAACCAAGCCAGGATGGGAGATAACACCATCAATATTCATAACTATATCAGTGAATTAAGAACTAGAAATAATTAGCGGAGCTTTACATAAACGTTGTGTAGTGTCTAAAACCTCGGAAGATAAAGGCTTTGTTTTAATTATTTTCTGAAGTCAATTATATAAGCTGGTTCTATATCTTTATATCTAAGTGAGCCGCCTGTCTGTGACCACAACATATTAGCTCTTAGGAAGATTAATTGAACTCGGTTGAAAATTGTCTTAAGTAAAGGTATTACGCTACTTAAGTCATACTAATCACTCGTCTTTCATCTCATCCAAATCAGATCTTCACATGCATCTCATAATACCTTTTCTTCAACGATTTGTGCATTTCCGCTGCACAAGTATAAACAACTACGAAAGACCATTACCTATTATCATGATATTATCATCTCATACACACACCTGAAAAAGTTGTCACTAATTAACATTACACTTTCCTCAGTAAGCACTCTCAGAAATTTACATAATTTCTTCTATCAAACAGCTTGAGTCTTCACTGGAAATAAAATACTAAAGGACTGTGCTATAGAAATTATAGAGCAACAAAAAGTCTGATAATCACGATCCGAATAAAATAATTAGACATTGGTTCTATCCCAAATATTTCTATTTGAATCCTACTCAATTCACGAAGTGTCCGACATTAATTATGAATGTGCTAATAACTATTTAAGTCCTAGAACTTATATCGCCAGATTACACATCTTTGTGAAAACATAAGTGAAACTCGCTGGAATCTCCTGACAGATGGCGAACGTTAAACGCAATTAGTGTAGTTTCTGGTTACTGGCCACGAGTTAAACGAAATTCTATCTACACTCCTCCGCGGTCCGCATCTTACTCCATCTATGTACCACACTCTTCCCTTTTATGAGCGTGAATAAAGAATTTCTACTTAATAAATCACGAACTCTCATATAAACGTTCTATTAACACCCACTTTTCAATTCACATCATTACTTTCTTTTATCCCAGAATGGCCAATGACAGACAATACAGGAGCCGGTTTTCATACTTAAGTAACGTCTATACTCTCGAAAAGTCGTTATCCCAAATCCGACAGTTTCGGTAGACTGAAAGAATAACTATGTCTACTTCTAATCTTCTGATTATGAAAATGAGAAAAATTAATCCATAACCTTTGAATAGGGGAATCATAACACTCCCAGTACATTGGGTCAATTACATTCCTAATTCCTCTCATCGTTTATAACTACAGATCACATTAAATTCTATGATTACAAATTACAATCGTTAAATAATCCATCCTTATATTATTATAGACAATGTATTTACACACTATCTGATTACTTTTCGAGAAGTGGCTAATCAATTACAATTACAAGACTTTATCTTTTTACTATTATAATCTATTTGGGTGCTGCCTACTAGAGAAGTTCTCGCGATTTTTCCGATTCACAATCGAATACGGAGTGAGCTATATCCAGTGATTTGAGAAAACGCAATAACTTAAAAATACTATTTCTCTTACATATCATTATCTTAAGCTACTAAAATCCATATCCTTAAATGTACCTATTCTGTTATGATGCCGTAATTAACATAGTTCTGCAGTCACAAATCTAATATGTCCACAATACGAACGCTCCTTATATTTATGCCATAATGCTCGATCCATACTCATTCGGTTCACACTCTGTATATGTCTCTCACTGTCTCGCCACTGTTAGTACAGAGACAATAATCTGATACCCTGTGTATTTACCCACTATAATATGAATAATAACAGCCTTACACTATCCGTGAAGTTGAATCATGTTCAATCCTAATACATATTAACTTGCTCCTACTACTTAATTCCCATCATACGTTCTTCTGTGAAATTAATATCGATATCTAATTTTCGAGTGCTCTTTTTTGTACAATTTCGAACATAACGAGGAAGTGGTCTTGTACATGCGTGTCACGCTCTACGTCTTACGGGGTAATTTCCCATCTCTTACACCACTTCTCATTACAAAACACTATGACAAAGAAACCTACGATACAGACTCTCTAGTGCATTTCTACATCCCTGTCGGATATCTTCAGCCTCTTGCATCAGTGTTTATAGAATTAAACATTGGCACCACTTCATGATATATTGCCCTTACACCCTCATTCCAATCTCAGCTTCGTCACCGTGCATCTTACGTGTAATCCCAATACTGCACTGTTATCTGAGATTTGAGTCTCTCTATATAAGCCACATTAATCTCTCTCTTCTTACCAAGTGCAAGTTACACTATATGTTGCAATCGTGTTTATGTGATTAATCCTCTTATGGAGTTAATAACCCCATCCGCCGAAGATTGTGGTCATCAATATACTTTTGTTTACTCGTGCCTTTTGTGCCGCACTGATACATTTTCTCTTGCTAATATACTTTCTTAACGGAAAATAGTGCACGCGGAGCGTGTTTTGTAATTATATATGTTATTAATCTTCTTTTTGATACAAGATATTACTCTGTTCCATCACCTTTATCTATGCGCTCTAAGTTTTGTTGGACCCCACTAACGCAAATACACCCATTGTTCGTAGACTGTTTTAATAACAACCGTTAATACATTCTGCTACTTTATGCTTTTATTCCTAAAACTCTCGTTCATTAATCTTATTCAGCCACATTGTGCTCAGTCACTCTCAACCTTTCACATACTTTAATCATCGACGACATTACTACTTGCCAGCGTGTGTATATTAATCCTATTAAAAGCTCCATGGTATTTGCCATTGATGCTCCCTACACATCCATAAATTGTTTATTGTTCGCTATTTGTTTATCCAACAACCCTAAGGCTAGGCAGCTTTCCGTCGGCGGTGTTTTTTGTTTATTTTTGATCATCCCTCTACAACATACCCATAAAAGATAGCAATAATACAGCAACAAACTGTCTCTTTCGATTAATCACTTCAGACTCGAACTCATCACTCATCTACAAAGTTACTTCTTTTTCGAGTGATAAGTACTTCAGTGTCATCCGCGCTTTATCTTAGTAATCATATGGCTTAAAATTCTTGATAAAAGAAAACACAGTATTAGAAGAAAATATATTAAATTACAAATGAAAGAGACCTAGGAATAAAATATGCACCGGCTTTATATGAGAAATACTGTACCAGGAATTCCTATTAACGCTCTTCATAGTAATATAACCATCCTGTTTGTGGATGATTAACACTAGTTCTCCGTGCATGATTAATAAAAAATATAGTCATGATTAACAAACTTCATTACTCTAAATATGAATCACAAACTTAACCTGACATCATATAACGAATCTCTCGTTAATCATACTCTCGAACTTCTTACCACTCCTCTGTTATAACCTCAACTCAATCCTTCCCTCTGATATACCTCATTTCACTATATTACACTCTCGTTGACTATAACTCACCTAATAAATTAACGCTCTACGTCTTATACAACATTTACCCTACAATCTTCGAAATCTGGTTTAATTATCATCTAAACATGTTCAATCATTGAATTTTTACAGCTCGGTCTAAAATTTCTAAAGTTCACACTTCGCAGTCGTATTCTTAAACTCTCTTCTAACTAGAATTAAGCGTATGACTCAGATCTTCGCAAAAGAACCCGTAGCTTTCACAGCATCACTTCATCCTTACTCCTGACTCGATTCTTTCAACTATCATCAACTAACTGTATTATATCAGTTGTCACATCGTGTCCTGTATCAATTACGACTTCTACAAAAGCTATTACATTCTATTACTCCCCACTCCTACTTCCCGATTCATACCCACTTAACATCACTCGCTCATAACTCAATCGACAAATCCCAAGTATATTTTACTTCATCATAATCAGTACGTCGCACATCTTCTCTACTGTTATTTTTCTGACGTTCCCTCACATTAAACTATCCTTAGATGATACAATTCTTCTCTTCCACATATCTGATTCTCTCTATCTTAACGTCACTCTATCTTCTATCGTTGATACAACATCATTGAAATTAAATCTCTTACTAAACCTACAGCTTATATTCTTTACCTCATATTAATCACATTGGTTTATACACACTCCTACCATTCCCATCAATACTAAGTAATAGCCCATTGACCCCCCTATCCTTCTGCCATTCTCCTAAATCTTACTCTTCCTCAACTTAAGTCATACCTCCATATTTAACTCTCCTTAACAATCTCCCTACAACTTAAAACTCTCGTTCAAAATACTCTCACTATTCTTCCCTCTGTTTTAAAACCTTCAACTAATCTTAATACTCTCGAGTTATGACATCTCTCACGTTCTTACACTACCGTTTCTAACCATACTACACTGAATCATTACTATGCTCTTCATTATCTCTTCACTATTTCACTACTCTCGTTATCAATAATGCTCACTATGTTAACTCTCCTAGTTAAGGCATACTCATCTCGTCAACTTATCACCCTCATATGTTCACTTCTCGTTATCACCTTACTATCTACTCTCATCGTTATTCTATAGATTACTATCTTTTCTAGCAACCAACTTATCTTATCCTCACTATCTTAACTGTGCGTCATCCTCACATCGTTACTCCTCAATATCTTCTACTCATATTTACACTCTTCGTTATCATGCTACTATTTCAATCTCTGTTGCATCTCACATCGTTTACTCTCTCATATTATCGTCACGCTATATTATTCTCAGTCGTCTATCATTCATATATATTCATCACTCTCTGAGTCATTCTTACCCTTGATCAAGTTTACACTTTGTTATTCTTATCGCTCATCTTGGAGTTGACTAATCTCATGATCATCCTATTATTTCCAAGTTCGTTGCAAAATACCCTCGACTATCTTACACTCCTGTTTACAATTTCTACACTATCTTAACACTCTCGTGTACTCATCTTAACTATCTTAACTCCCTCGTTTTCATTCCTCAATCATATTATGTGTTGTTTCTATCTTACTCTCTTGGTTATATCCTACTTTGACTCTCTCATTATATCGTCGTGCTCTATCTTACAAATCTCGTGTGCCATCTACTCATTCTACACTCCGTTACATCTCACTATCTTTAGATTCTCGTAACTACTATTTACCAGCTCTCGTTCATATCCTCACTATTTACAACTCTCGTTTATAGGCCATACTAGTGTTAAACTCGTTATCAATCCTCATATTATTTTACTCTTTGTTATCATCCTACTTATCTTCACATCGTTTCATCTCAACTATTTAACTCTCTCGTTACATCTCATATATGCTTACACTCTCGTACAATCTCGCTTTCTTACCCTCCCTCCTCTGTTATTTTCAACGTTTAATAAGTATAATCACTCCTATATATGATCTGTATATCTTTATCTCATATCTTACATTCTGTAAATATCCTGACTAATCGTTACAATTTCTCTGTTATACCATCTCACTATCTTACACTCTTGTTACGACCTATATCTTAAACATTCTGTTATGATCTCCTATTTACTCTCGTTACTCTCACTGACGATCGGACGTGATCGGCGTGTTGCAATATTGGATATTTGAAATTCACTGTTCATAACAAATTCCGTTTTGTGGTCAATTAAGACGACGTTATATCGCAATGAACGGTTGCAAATAAATAGCTAATTAATCTGAGTGATATCCCCAAATCGATTTTTTCTACGATCAATGCGAGAAAAGTCGTCTGTAGTCGAGGAACATCAAGGGTAGATTAGTAACAGGTAATCGCGGGAAGGTTCAGATGTGCTTTCTCCTTACATATTCACATCGACGGTGTAAATGGAGCGTAGGGAGTTAGGTCGATGGGATATGCGATTGATAACGCTGATGGGAATCTTTGACAATTATGACTAATCATCACGATGGATTTATTTTATTTTCCGTAAATAGTGAGATCAATGATTCAGTTATTCTATTCGTGTGACATTTGAATGCTTGCTCGTTAATAGAGGGGTATGCCATTCATTAATTTGATATTACGTAAGTTTTTTGTTATAGTATTACATCCCTTCGTTTTAAACCATGGGAGGGAACGTCGAGAGAAATTGAGATTGTAAATTAAATATGATACTCATTGTGTTGTAAATAAAATGAAAGTAAGAAATGGAAAAATTAAGTAAAAGAAATTGTAACGAAATGACAAGTTTTATGCGACTTGTCTAAATGGTCTAGTGGTCTGAGGCTACTAGTGGAAAATTGACAGGAGAGGGTGGGATTTTGCAGGGCCAGAAGTAGATGAGCAAATGTAGTTAAATTTTTTCTGTGCTTTGTATTTATCCGTCGACTGCCTATTTTCAGTGACTGACCCTAATGCGGCTGAGCTTTTGTTTACGTGTGTGCTGGGCTGCTTTCGGGTGTTGACTCACGTCATTCTCTTTTACCCCCGTAGTGCTCTGTAAACAAACTGGGTATGTTGTATTTCCCAAGCATCGTTTTTTTCCGAGTATATGAAGCACAAAGTGGGTTAGAAACCAATCCATTTTTTTTCACGATAATGAAGCAGCAACAGTGTTCATGTTGCTCAAGCTATTCAAACAACGCAGCCACCCGGAAACTTGGACCATTTACTTATCATCTTTTTAAGGCAATACCTTGACTTCAATATAAAGTATACCAAAAGTCTGGTAATGTCTCATTAACATCAGTATGACAACGTCCACGTATACAATCAGATGTACTGTCTGCTCTCTTATTGATTGTCACATGATCCCTGTGTACGTCACGCTTTATTTCTAAATAGCGTCACCGAAATAGTGACGCTCAACTTTCCGAGTTCAATTTCTGAGATGTGTTCTCATTAAGCACCGCTATACTTCAAATAATGGCGGATTAATAGACTTGGCAGTTTTTGTTTATGGGAATAAAGGAATCTTAGTTGCTTATAAGATAGGTATCATTACTTAATTTATTTCAATCCAAGTAATTATGTCGAAGGAACATCAACTGTTTACCAAACTAAGGTCACCGAAACTGGTCACTCGACGATACTAGATTAATTCTTGCACAAGCAACAGTTTTATGCCTTGCTCTTTTAGGAGTTCTGCAAGTATTTGTACAGTGTATTCTAATGTAATTTGGTATCATTTACGAGCCAATGGCGATGATACATGTGTTTTCCCGTTTCACTGAGAAAACCAACCGTGTGATTAACTGTGTCCCCTTAGCTAGCAAAGATGGTTATTTAGTTTCATTTGAACTTTATATATGAATATGCACATTTTAAGGCAATGGACCTCTTATGAGTAATTTAGGATTTTGAGATTCTGTACGTATAAAATAAAACTTTGAATACCATTTTTTATTTGGACATGTGTTTAATTTCAGGGATATCTTCGAGAAGGAAAGTGTTACTTGGCCTTAGGAGAACCCCAAGCTGCCACCTGCAGCCTGCAAAAAGTCCTTGACCTTGACCCCAGCAATGTAACAGCAAAGACAGATGTAAGGAAACTCATTTAGCAGAATCCAGGCTGAGCTCAACTTTGTTTTGTTCTCAGATTTTATTGTATGTTTTCGTCATGAATAGTGAGATTGAGAAGAGATTTCCGTTCCTCTCAGCTCTACAGGCCGAGAACCAGTTTTCATGTATTTGCAGTAGTAATACCATGTATCATGTATAATTGAAATGGTAATTTTCATCGAACTATCATTCATGGAAAAGAATACATTTCTAGAAGGTCCTAAATGGAAGGGAACATTTATGATCTTTTGTCATTGCCAATTGACTTCTGTTTTCAGATTGAAACAGCCAGCGGAGTGATGAGGTTCGAAGATATGGCGGAGGTAGATTTCCAGAA
>CAJDSM010155637.1:0-12783 GCA_903981925.1 Ostrea lurida
CTTGGACATTCAGAGGTAGGATCAGATGCTAGAAGGCGTTAAACATCCCTGTTGAACCGGTTTCACACCCGCTGTGAGCCCATTGTCTTGATCAAGAAAACGGAGTAATCCGAGTCAAATAACAGTGTATGAAAAACGACCTTCAACAATTGCTATTAAAAACACATTCAGAAATTTAACCCAATGACAGGCCATACTGCAGACTACATTGTTGTAACGATAATAGAATTTGCAAAATGCTGCCTTAAACTGACTGTTGAAACCCTGCAAACAACACCTTTTTTGTAAATAGCCCGCCTTTGATTATCACCCCCCCCCCCAAAAAAAAAAAAAACCCAACCCAAAACACCTCCCCTACCCCCCCCAACCCCGATCATACGCAGAACAACTAATGCATTATCGACGTATGTTGAAAGAAATACACACCATATGCAGATGATATGGAATATTTGCTACCACAAATATGAGAAAGTTTGATCGATGGAGAAGCTTTAATCCGTCCCTTTGTCATAAAGTAGAGTTGTTAAAGTTTGCTGTTAATGTCTATGTTCAATAAAATATTCCAAAGTACAAACAGATTTGGAAGACTCTTGTTGTCCTTTATTTGGGTTCGTTTGGGATATATTGAATCGAAATATATGAATGAAAATCATTTATTAGGGAAATAAAGTCGGCGAATTTCGGACAGTTTCGGCACCTTTCCCCGAAAGATTTAACCATCTGAATGTTATTCCGAGTTTACTCAACGGCCTTCATCCGTGACCTACTTGTGGGTGTGCAATAACGTAAGTAGAGGAAAATCAAGAAGAGTCCGAAAGAAATGCTTAAAGATATAGAAATTCTAGATGATCCCTGGGCTTTATGTTTGTGAAAATTTCGGACACTTTCGTTAATTTCGGCATAAAATTCCGGAACTCTTATATTCAACTTCTTTAAATGGTAATCAAGTTTCAATGATTTATTATCGAATTATTACAGCAAAATACATAAAACTAAATAAAGAATAATTAATTGAAAACACTGATTTAAAAAAATAAACGTATATTCTAGTCTGACATCCTACTACTTAGTCCGTTTAAATTTACTTTTTTTTCGCCTCTTCTTGTCACTATTTTCCTTGTGGAGTTCTCTCCTCTTTTCAGTTTTTATCTCTCCTGCACTTTTTTTCTTCTCAGCCAAAATTTCAGGGGTTGTTAACAGTCTTGGAGAACGTATTTCTTTCCGTTGCGTTTTTGACGAAGTCGCACCATCGGATTGGACTGGAGGCAGGAATGAACAGGGAATCAATCTGAGAAGACCAATTTGCTAAGGGGGATATCACTGTTCCACTTTCCGTCATGCTGTGGCTAAACTTTCAATTCCTCCAGTGTTTATCAGCTTCGAGGGCAACAATTCTGGTCAATCGATGGAATGTGGAAGATTGCTACTAGAGGGGGGAATCGGGTAAATCCGCAGAGTTGAAGGCATGGTCCAATGAACGGGGCTACTGCATTTGCTGATCAGTGTTTCCCGAGGAACAGAGGCTTTGAACAGTTATCATCTGAGCGGGTTGAAGAGGAAGCGAAATTGCTGAAGTAGGGAGGCGGAAGAGATGTTGGCTGAAGCAGGAAGGGCCGAAGGCGATTTGTTGCTGAAGCAGGAGGCGGAGCGATGTTGCTGAAGGCAGGAGGCGGAGGCGATGTGCTGAAGCAGGGAGGCGGAGGCGATGTTGCTGAAGCAGGAGGCGGAGGCGATGTTGCTGAAGCAGGAGGCGGAGGTAGTGAGTTGCTGTAGAAGGCGGTTCTGTTCGTTTGGCAAGTCTGTGGCAATTTCTTGCTTCGTCGGTTTTTGTGCATTGTCCTGTAATTCAATGTCGGCATACACCTTGGTCTCAATTGCCGGGGACGGATCAAATAGCGTGTGCCGGTACTGCGTTCTATTGAAGGGGTATATCCCGCATGCCTTGGAGCCATTTTTTCAAATAGATTCTGTCAGGCCTGATGTCCAGCTTGCTTAAAAAGCGCTGGGAAGAAGCAAATTCTGTCGATTCATGTGAACCGATGGCCATCTTAGAATAAAAAGCTGGGCCTGCGGTGCCACGATTCTTCAAAAATACATCTCTGAACCATTTCAGGGCAATTTCTTCATTAAATCCATCCATTTTTCCTGGTAGTCTCTTTGACTCTGCGATGTTAAACCCATGGAGGGATTTAGACGTCTTTTCCTTTACATTAGAAATGGGTGGCATGCGTCCCAACAAGACATTGCCACAGGGCCATGATCGTTGGTGTTTGTCCGATCGGTCGCTTGGCTCACGGCCAATCACACACGCCGCCCCTTGCTGGGAAAGTACTTGACGGGAGTATGTTCAAACTGCTTGCCACATATCGTCGGCATTCCATATACAATGTGGACTATTTTGCCAATTCCAAGCATTGTCGACAATTTCGCCCAAGCCGTCAAAAGTACTTTTCCCACAACAACAGGTTTAGCATCCTGCCCCTTACGTTTCCGAGCTTTTCCGGTTTCCTGAGGATAAACATCAGTAGTCTATTTAAGAAAGATAACTTACCAATCTTTTCCTGGGGCTCCATGTTTAATCTCGAAACTCCCGTCTTCTGACAGAGTTGTCCTGACCTTTAAGAGGATATTGTCGCCTAGAGGTACCAAATCCCATAGAAGATGCCTTCTTTACTTTGTGGACTAGCTCATTTTCAATTTCAGGCTTTAGAATACGTCTTGCATCACTCTATGCACCAACGGCCGTTTTAACCCCCTCATCTTTTGGACAGGTGTTGACTTGGGTATTTGAATTTTTCAGCGCCTTTGCGCAAAGGAACAACCATTCTTAATGGCAGCCATAGCTTTGTTAAGCGATTTCTTCAGTATGCTTGCTGTATTCCCCTCTAGGAGTTTAGGCTTTTTTCTTTGGCATCCTACTCTTGAAATTAAAAAATTGAACTGTAATTATTTCTAAATACACGTAATTTAGAGAGAGAAGCATGAGAGAGAGAGAGAGGGAGAGAGAGAGAGAAGAGAGAGAGAGAGAGAGAGAGAGGAGAGAAGAGAGAAGAGAGAAGAGAGAGAGAGAGAAGAGCGGTTTGTTATTAATATACTTTAGATCATTGCATTTGAAATACTGGTAATGTTTGCTGATGAAGTTTCATTCGAATCTAAATTCAACCAAGAACAGGGGTGGGTGTGTTGTGTGTTTGTGTGTGTGTGTGTGAGTTGTTGCATGGTTAATAATACTTTAATCATTGGATTTGAAAATATGGTGTTTCAGCGCCAGTGGTGAGAGTTTCACTCGAATATAAAATGGCGAAGTAAAAATTATCAAACCGTAATCATATGTCCGAAAAACACCATATAAAATCGAGTGTAGGGCAACACGGACCCTTCGACGAAAGCGAAGGCGGATCAGGTGCCATGGAGGGTAAGCATCCTCTGCTGACCGGTCACACCCGCGTGAGCCTGTAGTCGAAACAAGGTAAACGGGTTACCCGTCGTTCAAATCTAGTATGAAATGACAGTTCTAACAAAGGGTATGAAACAAAATCAGATCAACATTATGATTTTAGTGATAATTTGTAATCGCAAACGAGGGGTCATATAATAGCGACCGTAAGAATTTGCAAAATGTGACTTTAAAACGAGATTCTTATAACCCTGCAACATCAACTTTTTTGTTAGTAGTTGGCCTGCCTTTAAAAAATCAGCATACGCATTGACATTCCTTGCGCTATCGAAATCAACTGCGAGATATACCACACCATAGCAGTGATTTAGTGGTAACATTATACACAAAAAAAGGAAGTTGACAATTTGCAAAGTCCAAATTCATCACGTTTATCATATAATGTAGTTGTCAGTCGCCATTAGAGTCATATTATTAAGTTAAAATATCCAAATATGAAGCAACATTGTCAGATTCTGTGGTGTTCCTTTATCATTCGTTCAGGATATATCAAATGGACATAATATGTGAAAATATGATGTTAATTTGATAAAACATCGTATATATACCTATAAGTAAGGTTGAAAGATACGTCAAGTTTTTGTTTTTCATCCCGTAAACAGTTTCTGAACCAAATTCTGCTTCGTATGAATATAAAAATAAGTTCTTGCAACAAGGGAGGCACAATTAAGTGCCCATTAGGATACCCAAAGATACTGTTGGAAGACATTGGTCTCTTAAAGACTAATAAATATTATCCACAAGAAACCCAACATGCTCTTTAATATCTAAATCTAAATTCAACCAAGACAGGGGTGGGGGGGGGGGGGTGAGAGAGTATGTGCGTGTTATTAATATTGGATGCGAAATAACTGGTGTTTGGTGATTAAATTTCCATTCGAATTCTAAAATTTAACCAAACAGGGGGGGGGGGGGGTGATTTTTTTCTTAAATATTGAAATAATAAACGTTTGTTAGATGAGTTTAGTGTTATTTATTCATTTTATTTTTGTTTGTGTTTTTTCTAAAAAGGAAAATTAATTTCATCCCAAGGTTTTAGTGTCCCAAATAAAAAGGACACCGAGAAATATTTTCGTTTAATTTCGGACACTCAAAATCCAAAAAACTTTTATTTTGTGGCATTTTCTCTCATAATTTGTTAAACAGAACTAATACTAATATACATCGTTAATAAAACATTTTAGAAAAAGGTGCGGACATAATTTCATACAACTTACCTGCGTACTGATATTTGCAAATTTGCTCTTTCGTCAACTTCAATTTTGCCGCACAGCAAGTTCGGAAATGTTTAGATTTGACCGTGTTGTTTTTTTAACTTTTCATGTGTACTATGGTGTTTCCCATTTTGTAAAACACCACACATAATCGGATCGGATGACACGTTTGATGCTTTAAATAAGACAAAACCACATAATAGTGGGTGATCGCGTTTATTTAATAAAACTTGTCCGAAATTACCCGACGTCCGAAATTCCCACCGACGTTCATATATAAAACGTAGGTCAATATCCGAATGTCGAATAAAGGCCACCGCCTAGAAATTCTTCTTTTTCATGTCCAAGCTTTTGGATGAATTGGTGCTCATAAGAATAATGAAAAACAAGGTCAGCTAACCAAAGGAGCACAATTTGTGCTCATGAAAATTCCAACAGACTGTTGGAAAGCCTGGTCTAATGTCCATATCTAGTTCCAACCTATGACAGTTGTAATTATGTTGATATATATAAACAACAGAGGTTGGAACTTTTTTTTCGAAGTACTTACTAGACGTTACAAAATAGATTGTACTGGAACCGTTTTGATTCGAGGCCATATTGCTTTTCTATCTTTGAGACATTCTTTCATCTACTAAACTTTGAGTCAAGGGACTAATGGATATATTTCGTTAAGCGCATTCCAGAAACTTTATGAACAATACTTTAGTGAATTACCTTCAAACGTCCTCTAAAATTCTATGAGTGAACTTGTGATGTTTGATTGATTATTTAATGTTTTTACGGCGTTTTTGCGCAATATTTCAGCCATTTTCACGAGAATGCTCGAAAATGATCATATCTGGACAGTCATCTATCTTCCTAATTCATAGCATAAAGGTTTCATGCTTATATTGTTTTATTTTGAGGCAAAAGTGCACAAAATTTTTAAGGAAAATTGAACAATGTTTGTCATGACATCAAAGTGATTTCGGTGTATATAGTAACACAATCTGATTAGTCATTTGTTACACTATAAGCTATGGTCGTTTGATAAACTAAATACTACAATTAATGTGAGTAAACGGTCAATAGAACCTGAACAAAACAGTGATCAATCTCGCAAGTCCCAAAATAGAATACAAAAAACAAGAGTTTGGGGTAACACGGACCCCTGGACATACCAGGAGGTCGAGATCAGTTATAGGAGGAATAAGCATTCCCCTGTTACCGGTCAAACCCGATTGTGAACCATTGTCGTTGATTCAGGTAACAGACGTAAATCCATAGTCAAATCAGTGTAATAGAAAAGCGGCTTGCAAACTTTTCATGACGGCATCTTAGATCCAGTATGAAGGCCAGCCATACTGGCAAACTAAATCGTTATAACGCCATAGAATTTGCGAATGCTGCTCGTTTCAACGATGATCGTTGAAACACCTGCAACCAACAACTTTTTTGCAAATATTAATAATCATATACTGGTACCAATTTTTATGCACCAGATGGCCATTTCGACAATTATGTCTCTTCATGATTTGCTCAAACCGAAATGTTGGGAAAGCCGAAACATGAAAGTAAAACTTGATAAAGTGATCAATGTAGTGCCAAAAGATTGGGACCAAAAACTTTGAAGGATTGGAGCTATGCCTGAGGGAGATAATCCTTAATTTTGATATGAATTTCTAATTTTTACCACTTTGCAACTGCAATTAAATACATATCCGTATTTCTGATAAGTTTAATTTTTACAAAAACTCGACTTTCAGTGGGTTTCTCGTCTGTACAAACACATTGATTAATATTCGCCCCTTCACAGTTTCTGTACATTAACATCACACCAACCATCTGAGTGTAGGCGAGAAAATCGTGCAATTAACATCTCATTAACCCAAAAGATTTATCGATTTGAATCCTCTAATGAAGGAAATAGGTCATGGACCGGTGTCGAAAATTACGACCGAGGAAAATATTTATGTAGTTTAGATAGGAACAAACTGAATCTTAAAAATATTATCAAAGCTGGAATCGTTGATATGTTAAGAAAAAAAATTCATAGGTCTACGCACAAACTGGCATCCGTGAAAACTGGTATTTGAAAATAAAATGTTTTATAATTCACAATCTTCTGCCAATAAAGTTAAATTCTTAACTATAAAGATAAAGAAAGGTACTCACCATTGTAGAATCAACCCAAATTAGGAAAATAAATGTTCTCATGTTGAATTGATTTATGTTATGAGTAAATTTTCATAAAATGGCAAAAGAATTATAATCTGCATGTGCACTAGTAATAGATAGATAAATAGATAGATACCTTGTAGATAGATAGATAGATAAAGAGAGAGAGAAAATAATTTAAAAAAAAGATATGGGGAAAAGGGCTGTAACATGTTAGAACGATTCCATCTACTAGTATTACTTGAGTTGTACATTCATTTTTTTTTTTTTTTGGTTTCTTTCGATTTATTTACATTGAGACCGATTTGAGAAGAGAGGATTAAAAAAATGAAAAGGCAAAAATAAAAACAACAACAACAACAACAAAACCCCAAAAAACAGAACAAACCAAAAAACAACCGACCGGTGATCAAACTCTTAACTCCTATAAAGAATACGAAATTAAGTGCTGGGCAAACATGTACCACTGGATATACCAGAGCTTGGAATTTTAGAGAATATTCTGATAATATTCGGTGACATCCAACATGGTAGAACCTGAATTTGACCTACTAAGCAAAGTCCTATTTTATAAAGAATTGGACCAAATAGCGTATTAAATGTCAATAATTCAGGTAATTAGAACAATCTCTTCATGCTAGTTCTGAAATAGTGTATTTCATGGAGTTGCATCTGATATATTGTACATGGATAAATTGCAGATTTACATGCACGAATGTTTATTCTTATTAAAATAGGCTAAACATATAAAGGATTTGAAAACTACGATAATTTGAAGTGGAGGATTTTTCAATAAAAATCTGTAGTATTTGTATTTGATTTCATATGTTATGAATATTTATGCCCACCTAAATTTGTAATCATATGATATTAAAAAAAAACAGAGACAGAGGCTTGGAACAAGCAGTGAACAATCTCATAAAACCTTTTTCGAAATAAACATAGTTGAATTAATGTGAACGCCTGGATATACCAGAGAATGGAATCAGGTATTTTGGAGGATTAAGCGTTTCCTGGCGACCAGTCACACCCGCCATGAACGCATCTTAATCAGGTAAAGTTAGTGATCCGTAGTCAAACCCCTTGTATAATGTGGTATGAAACACACCAGACAGATTTCACCCAGTGGTAGGTTGTATTGGCAAACTTGATCGTTATAACGACCATAGCATTTGCAAAATTCTGACTTTCAACGCTACTGTTGAAACCACTGTAGCGTCGATGTTTTCTTGATTTAAAAACTGATTTTAGCAAAACAAACTGTTGTGTATCAAATCAGTTGAGAGACATAAATAGCATATGCAAGTGATAATGGGATGATGCTACATATAAAGAATGAAATCAGAAGATGAAGAATCCTGTTTATAATAAAAATAATATACGGTACCAATTTTTATTGCACCAATGCGCATTTCGAAACAAATTATGTCTCTTCAGTGATGCTCAAACCGAAATGTTGGAAATCCGAAACATGAAAGTAAAACTTATAAAAGTGATCAATGTAGTGCCAAAAGTTGGGAGCCAAAACGTCGAAGGATCAGAGCATGCCTGGGGA
The DNA here is from genome assembly GCA_903981925.1 of Ostrea lurida. Lineage (NCBI taxonomy): Eukaryota > Metazoa > Mollusca > Bivalvia > Ostreida > Ostreidae > Ostrea > Ostrea lurida. Next base: position 8,387 of record CAJDSM010155637.1, read on the forward strand.
GATAATCTTAATTTTTGATTGAATTTCTAATTTTACCACGCAATTAAATACATATCCGTTATATTCAAGCTAGGTAACATTAGTCATAGCAAACTGGCTGTAGAGACCCTCGGGGACTAACAGTCTACCAGCAGGAGGCCTTGACCCAGGGGTCATATATATAAATAATATACGGTACCAATTTTTATGCACCAGAATGCGCATTTCGACAAATTATGTCTCTTCAGTGATGCTCAAACCGAAATGTTGGAAATCCGAAACATGAAAGTAAAACTTTATAAAAGTGATCAATGTAGTGCCAAAAGATTGGGGCCAAAAACTTCGAAGGAATCAGAGCTATGCCTGAGGGAGATAATCCCTTAATTTTGATAATGAATTTCTAATTTTACCACTTGCAATTAAAATACATATCCGTATTTCAAGCTAGTAACATAGTACATATCAACTGGGCTGTAGAGACCCTCGGGGACTAACAGTCCACCAGCAGAGGCCTCGACCCAGGGTCATAAATATAAATAATATACGTACCAATTTTATGCACCAGATGCGCATTTCGACAAATTATGTCTCTTCAGTGATGCCAAACCGGAAATGTGGAAATCCGAAACATGAAAAGTAAAAACTTTATAAAAGTGATCAATTGTGTTGCCAAAAGATTTGGGGCCAAAAGCTTCGAAAGGATTCAGAGCTTTATCTTCAATGTGAGTTGTTAATTTGCCGGTAAGGTCTTATGATCAAAAAGTCATTGTTTATCTAAGTACAGATCAGGTATAGAGATCAGTATGTCTTTCAGTTTGAGTTAACTTGGAATATATCTAATCGAAATATGAATGAAAACGAATATTATGATAGATTTAGACAGAACACCGTCAATCAGACATGGGCGAATTCATTGAAAAGTAATGCATTACATTACCATTACTTCAAGAATTGCATTATCCATTTCATTACCATTACTCTGATTTTCTAATAAGTAATGCATTACATTTACCATTTACTTTGGTCAAGTAATGCATTTACCATTACTTTTTGGTTTTCCATCCCCCCTCTCCACCCCAAATCTCAATATTTGAAACTGTCTGTAATCACCAACATATGTTCATAAACTACTTGTACAATGTACCACCATTTAGTCTTTGGTATTGATTTAATAATCATTATGGAAGAGGAGAGAGAGGAGAGGAGAGAGAGAGAGAGGAGGAGAGAGAGGAGAGGAGAAGAGAGAGAGGAAGAGAGAGAGAGAGAGAGAGAGAGAGAGAGAGAGACTTTTAATAGAAAAGTCTGGTGCAGTGTCTATATAAACACAGTCTGTTGAGCGCAGTTCTCAATCAGAACACTGTTAATATTAGGCACATAAATTTTACATGTATTGATACCACTTGTGTACACACACAATTAAAGTCCCCTTAAGGTGTGGTTTTAGCAGGTAGATAGTGGACAGAGAAATTATTACTACATTCAAATAATTTCTAAGATTAATTTTAAAGGATTAAAATCTAATATGGGGACTAAAAATCACCAATGCATTTGATTAGTATACTTTAAAAAATACAAATGAGTGTGTACTTGCATAACTGATTAGATTCAATGCTTTGGAGTTCAATTTTGACATTAAATTTACAAATGGGATTATCACAAGATTTTGCAAAAGTTTTGGATTTATTTATCCATATAAAATGCTTATAAACACATACTAGTAAACACCAACTTTGAATGCATTGTTCGTTTAAACAGTTGGACATTAGTTAGTTTTGATGCAATTTGGTTTCTTAAAAATGAAAACATGAACGAATTAAGTCAAAAGGACCACCACTCTCCTTTGATGAGAGCTTGAATTAACAAGTACATAAGGGATTACTAAGAGAGTTGTTGGCCCCTTTGTAAAACAATGTGTTGAGTCTGTTAACAATAGGCAAAATACAGAGTCCAGTTTTTTTCCACAAGATACATTAATCTTTAAGGGATTAGACAAATATTTTGACGGGTGGTTGGCCTAAAAGTAAAGAAGAGTGATTAATACTGTAGTGTACATGTATATTCTAATATTATATAAGTGTTTGTTGATTTATATTAATAGCATAATACATTTTAAGATTATTTCCCAGTTTGAATTTCCCGCGATATTTCATGTGTGTATTGAAACTATTCCAGAATTGCACTGTATTTTTTACTGCCATCTTTATTTTAAGCTTGTTAGGACTGTTACACGGTGTTTCTCGATCTCCCGCACTAACATGGTGTCAGAAGACTGTAACACAGTAAAGGAAACGCTAGAACTGTAAAGTTTTCAGGGTGGACATTTCCGATATCTGAACCATTATGCCTAAATTCAACCCGCCAAAATCGTTCGACTTTAGCCGAACAAGCGAGTTGGCGGAGTGGAAAACAGCGATTTTGCAGGTACCGAACCGCCACGAACTTGACAAGGAGGATGAAGCCATCCAAATTAGTTCATTGATATATTGCCATGGGACTGCAGGCGGAACACCATAGTTAAGTCTTTTTCGTATTTGTGACGGGAAAGATTAAGACAAAGTTCGAGTAATTTCTGAAGAAGTACGATGACTATTTTGTACCCAAACTAACGTGATTCACGAAAGGGCCAAATTTCCACCTTGAGATCGCAAAGCTCAAGGAGAGATCAGTTCGAAACTTTTATTCGTTCACTGCATGAAACTCTCAGAACATTGTGATTTTGCTAACAGATCCGAGGCAATCCGAGATAGACTTGTTTATTTTGGCATCAACGACAAAGGACTATCAGCTGACCAAAGTTTTACTCTTGAGAAAGCGTCAGAAATGGGCAGGAATTCTGGAATTAGTGAAATCTCAAATTAGAGATACAATCCAAAAATTTGGATGCGGTACGGGTTGAAACGTATACTCAAGATCCGCCACACCAAGTAAAATCGTTTGGAAGCAGGTGCGCAACGGACTCGCGGTGGACAGTCTAGTCCGCGCAGAGGATCTAATTAATCAGAACAGACAGATGCGAATTTACCGTTGTGTGGGGAGCGCATGCAATCGTAAACATTACGATGGGTCAGTTGCCCAGCTCATGGGACGGCGATGCAGAAAGTGCAACCGTATGAATCATTTCGCAGTGTTGCTGTGCGGTTCCAACACTGGTTGCCGGTGTGTTCGTGAATTGTGACGACGACAATGATTTCTTGACTACTTTCTAGGTTCAGTGACGCGTGCAACGAGGGGAGAACCGTGGTTTGTTAAACTTAATTTGTGGTCATAGATTCCGTTTCAAGATTGATACTGGTGTGATTATTTCCATCAGTTCAGAATACACGTTAACAAACCGCTACCATTTTCAAACCAAAATTCATGTGAACAACAGAAAACTACAAACGCCAAACGGTGATCTTCATCACTTGGAAAAATTCAGGTTACTACTCGACATAAGAATCATCCTTAAATTTCATTTTCACGTAGTTGTGATTCCAAGCACCGACTCCAGAATTAATCTTCTATCAAGATCAGTTGCGTTCTACCATGAGCTCATTCAGAAGATTAGGAGTGTCATAGAACATCACGGTACTAAGAAAAGGTGATCCAGTGAAAATTGTTCTTCCGATCTGATGCGCAACCGTATTGTTGGTTACGACTGCCTCGATGAATACCGTTCGCTCTTATGCCGAAAGTGAAAGCAGAATCGACAAACTAGAAAATGATCGGCATCATTCGTAAAATTAATTAACCTACTGACTTGGTGTGCCACCAATTGTTCTAACAACAAAAGAAAAACGGATGATGTGCGTATTTGCATCGATCTGAAGCGTCTTAACGAAGCTGTAACGTTTGATTACTTACATTGCTACCGAATCTGGACGATACCTCTCCCGAAATTAAGCGAAGCGACCATATTCTCTAAATTGGATTTGCAGCATCAGGATTTTGACAACTTAAGCTGCACCGAGGACAGTCAAAAATTGAACTCCATTTATTTCAACTCCTTTTGGAAGGGTACTGTTACACGCGCGGTACCGTTCGGAATTCGTCAGCACCCGAGAATTCCAAGGCGCATGCGGAGAAGTACTATCTGGGTTGAAGGCACGTAGAGTCGATAATAGATGACATCATCATCATGGGAATCTCACCAAGGGGGAACACGACTGCCAGATTAAAAGCAGCAGGATCGTATTAGAGCATTGCAGGATCAAAGCTAAATTCCCAACGAGTGCGAATATCGAAAGGAAGAAAATTGAATATTTTTGGACACATCATCTTCGAAAAGATTGGTGTTCAACCTTTAGTCCAGAAACGTGTTCGCTCTATTCTGGATTTGCCACCCACGAACTAAACATTCAGTGGAGTTTGGTGCGTATTATCGGGATGTTCAATTATCTTTGGGTCGGATTTGTTTCCTGGAAAATTTCTTTCCCTCT
>CAJDSM010155658.1:0-19397 GCA_903981925.1 Ostrea lurida
TCTTAAACGGAAATCGTTTTGTATATATGCAACCGATGGAAGATGATAAATTCCTCCCTAGAACAAGTTTTTGCGCGGGACTTCGCTGTTCCATATTTCACAATGGTCAACCAAAAAGGGAAAGGAAAACCGTTTGTACTAGTTGTGCTGTCGACATGACGCATTCTCAAATTTGTTAGCTTGCGCTGTTGGTGATTGCTTGCAGAAGTCATGTACATGTTTATATTTTGGCCTCTTCTTTTTCATATGCTGTGAATCTATCCTAAGGCCGCTCTATTTTCTTCGAGGTAGTAATTCCAAAGTTACATCTTTTAAGCATACTTTTGATGTTGATGTTTGTCCTAAGTATACTGTCACCCACTGCCAATGTTAAACGAAAGTAATTACCTACACTTGTGATATTGTCCTGCTGCTCGTTGTTCTTCGTATACTCTATTAACATTTACTCTGAACACTATGTGATAAGCGTTATAACACTAACTCTCACCTAATGTCCTTGTTTCGGGGCTGCACACCCGTTGCGCACGGTTTATCTACCTGCACGCAGATCCTTTGTATGCACGTACACAGGCTATTCCTCTCACTACCATATTGTCGTGGCACTGTGACAGTTCTTCTACCGTGTAAGAATTTGGGGTGATCCCTCCATATTCACACGTGAAAAAGAACCCTGCGAACACAGACTCTTCTCTTTCTTTAAGGTATGCTATCCTAATACTTAGTTCTAACTGCTTATTTTCGTACAACAACAAAATGTATGACTATCTTTCTAGTGTCTACATACCGCTCTAGCATCAGTACATCTTGCAGTCGTTATCTTTTGTTTAATTCGACGTGGCATATTCGGCATGATACGAAAAAAGGCATACCCTCTTTCTGCTAACATACAGCATGTTTAGATTCTTGTATACACTGAGAAACAGTTAAGCTAACTCGAAGGTGTAGCATTAACTATGACTACATTTGTTCTTTACCCAATGAATCATGAACTAGAGCACCTCGTTTTACTCGTCCATGAACCCTTAGTATCTGATTCACCAGCCAAAACCTTCCTAAGATCATGTTTATCACCACTTGTTGCTTTACATGTTGAAGCGCAATTAGGTGCATGCCGGCCTTAGTGACTGTAAGAGATCCTCGACGTCGCTAATTCTGTATGAGAGAAATGTTTTGTATGACCCGTGTACGCTTAATGATAGCATATTACTCGCATATATCATGTTATTTTAAACACCCTTCTGTCTCTTACCTCAACAATCTTCTTTAAGGCCAGACTATTTGAGTACAGCACTCCTATTCTCGCAGCTTCGATAGCTTGTTCAGCCTATTTTTGTAGAACACCTAAGTAAGCTCTGAACTTTAGGCTGATACATCAATGCATAACTCCGCACGAGAATACAGTCGATATCTTGCATGGCGATGACACTTTTTCCTCTCTTGAACATTTACTGGGGACAAACACTCTCCAGGATTCGATTTTCTAATGAATCCCCTTTACATACTCTTATGTATAGTATCCGCCTGATCACGTTTTCTCATTGTATTTTTTCATAATATGTGCAATACAACAAGTGACTTTTCATGAGATTTCCCTGAAAGTTTTAGCGGATGGTCGCGAGTCAATCCTTCGGTAAGGTTTAGAGCAACGTTTTAATTCCTGCGTAGATCTATGCTTCCAAATTTTGAAACATTGCCTAGATTTTTTGTTTTTTTCACCCGATACCATCGTGGCGGATCTCACGAATACGCGGTCTACTGCGTAATTGCTGCCACCAGTCAACATTTCGCACACAACTACCGCTCGCGCTGCCCAGCCTGGAAAGCCGGCATACGGAAGGGGATCGCACGGGACTGGTCATTTCTACGAGTCCCGCAGACGAAGCAACAGCCACCTTGCAATACACGTGCTTCTACGGATGATTCCAAGTTCAATGCTTCCGTTTCACCTCTATAACGGCTCATTTGTCCCAGCTTATACCATTTCTCCTCTCCAAGTACCACGGCGGGGGGGCGTCCTCACGGAGTTAATGCTTGACCTTAATGTTGTCTCTACTTGTCCGCCGTAAGGTCTATGAGAAGGATCTGAATGCGATAGGATAACCATAGGCAAGTGGGAATGGGCGTTGTCGGTGCATGAAGTTCTGTGTGGCCCTGGGGTACTCTACACAAGTGCACCAGTCGCTTGGGCGGAAGATTTGATGGCAACATGATCTTTACTTCCTCTGATTCTCCATAGGAGCCGCCCGGTGACCTATTACCCGCTGCTTTGCACTTGCCTGGGTGTTGGTCAGTGAAAACGCGGGGTTGATCCCCTTCCTATACTCGAAACATCATATCGTTAGAGGAAGGAACCCAGGTTTTGCGGAGACACGATATTCTGACCTCGAGTGTAGGGGGGCCTCAGTCATCCAGACTCCACTAACTCACACCCAGCTTTGATACTTGCATGTGTCGGGTCTGTCACCGCAGCGGATCAAGTATGCTGAAGTACGGTCGTGGAACAGCAGATGGCCACCACGGAGATACATATCGCTTCACTTATAGGCAATATTCCCTCAGGGCAAGTGTTTCCTGACTTGCCTGGTAAGCTTATCATCCTTCGCTTTCTTCTGTGAGCTTTCCCCCTGTTCCCATGGTGCTCATGTTTTACATTTCAATGTCATTGTAAGCATCTTCGCTATTATTCGGCATTGGCGGGAGGCATCCGTGGTGGTGCCATGCGGAAGCCCTTATCTCTTACTTGCTCTTGTGAGGAGCCTAGACCTTCATATATCTTATTCCAAACAGTCTCTGTTGTCGGCTGTCTGTATTTCCAACATTCTCGCCGGCGTTTTCCCCTCAAGCGAAATAATTCGCGAGATGCGGTGGCTACGCGTGGTCGCGAGCCAGGCTGATCCTTTCTCTCAGATCCCGGACTTATCCAGGACGGGTTTTTTCGGAGAGTTTGTTGATCACGTAGGATACCGGAGCGGGCTTATATGTTAGTCTGATTCGGCATGGTGACTGTCAAATTGTGTTCGTGGCTAAGGGCCGTCGGCGACTGTGCGATCGACACCGGCCTTTCCCAGTATGCCGCCACTAGCCCCATAGATTTCTGGGTATTCTAAGTGTAGCAGCAAAAGCTGAGTGAGTATGTTTGAATCGTATGAGTGCACCTCCTTTATTCTAAAAAATTGTTATCACAAGAAGCAGTAATCTATCATGCTAAGTTGGTTTTTGTATCTTTCTTTGAGATCTTACACTCACGTCAGATTGCTTTCAGGGAAGAAGCCTTCGTTGTGTTGCCCATTGAAGACTGAAATGAGCGGTGGGGCTCATTTAGGAAGATTTCGGGATGAATCTCTGTCTCCTGGAACTGTCGGCAAGAGCTGTAGATCGCTCGGGATACAAGTCCAAGACTTCTTAGAGCGGAGCACCCAAGACACGGCCTGAAACTAGGGCGGCGGTGAGAACAGCTACAGGCATGGCCCGTTTTTCCTTAAAGCTTTATACAGCACGAACTTTTTGATTGCACCCCGAGGGACTTGAGCTCATCACACCGAGCTAAGATATCCTGACATCGGAATTGGCTACGTTCACCTTGAGGTAGTTGGAAACAGCACGCAGTTAGAGAGGTTGTAGCCCTGAAGCTTAATGTACGTCACTCGACCACAGGATGTGTACGTCGCTGATCGAAAACAATGGGAGAATGTATGTGGGACTGTATGTAGGAGTCTTATGATAGAGGAGCACGCGCCACAGAGGGTGCTAGAATGTTTCTCACCACTGGCCAGGTGCACATTCAATGGAAGAGGGTAATCAGTGTCAATTGGAGAGGGATTCGGAGAGAGACCAGTCGTGCAAAGGCCTCGTGGATCCTGATAACTGATGGGGCAGACTATTAGTCATACTTTTTGTGTGCGACCGGTTTGTATAGGGCGTGTGTTCTTAGGTATTGGCCCGAGGCGGCATGGCCTCCCTCAAATCTCATAGCTTTGGGTAGAGGCTGTAGGATTGTATAAAAGTACGCCTTTTGAAATCCGCTGTGTATGCTGGTCTCCAGCACTAAGGGTCGTACGTACTGTCCTGCCTTAGAGCTAGGTATAATGCCCTTAACGGAGGAAGGATCTATTGGTATAATAGGTAGAACGCGCACAAAGGCTTAGACGACCTGAGGGACTATTAAGTGTCATAGTGTCTTTCCAGGCGCGCTGCGGGAGAATAGGGCATAGCTGATTGGAAATACCCAGAGTGGTCTTGTATCGGCGTGAAGGAATAGCGGACTCTCCAGCTGAACGCAGGGGAGCGTTCTGGGAGTAGGAGCCAGTGGCTTATGACGCAGATATACTGACGTTGTACCTCTCATTGCTATCCATATCCGTAGCCTGTAATATTGATGAATAGCGCTCTCTGCCACTCGGAGATCTGGCAGTATATTACTTTGACTGTTACTCGGAGGGTAGTATCTCTGACTGATTCCAGAAGAGGGCTTTGACCCCCGACGACTTACTTTGACTTTACCGTAAGTTCTTGCATGACCCAGGGTTTCGCCGGACTGTACTGTGTCTGATGATTTCTGCTGATAAGTGCGCATTAGATGATGTAGGGCCTATTGGACTCATGAACTATATTCTCTGTCTCTTGGACTCATAGGCCTAGGGTGTAATGATTCGCCTAAGTGAGTCGAGTTGCGGATGATATGCACAGAAGGATTTAGCATTATAGCGTGCATACTAGGGAAGATTGAGTTATATGACCATTGAGCGCGACTTTGGAACGCTGGAGAGAACGGAAGATCTTGGTTTACCTATCAAGGTGGGACGGAGCAGATTTACTGAATGATGCACGATGGGGTGTTTTGTAGACTTCTAGGACGTTGACTTTGTAATGACATCCCGACTCTCTGCGACGGCTATCGGTGAGGAACTACGCAGCAACGGATAAGGCGGTAGTAGTACTGTCGCTTCCAGCTCATTAATGGGGCCATGGGCGTGTTTGAGGGGTTACCCTCGTCGTTTGATCCAAGCAGATTAAGCTCAGGTGTTTAGCTCCATATTCCTTCCTTTGTAAAGAGCTATGTCTAGCTGGAGTGTCGAATGGTATTGAGATTTGTCAGATTTGCACCTGTGCTATGAGCTTCATGCTGCGTGACGAGTTTCATGATTGCAGACCAACCTATCTACCGGCGGCTTCACTTCGTGTCGTCCTCGTTTGCTTTTCTCGTGGTGTCGGATTTCGGTCCTTCCTTACCCCTTGATTTTGCCCTGAGTAGTGCCACTTCTCTCGGTACTTTGTTCTTCTTCCCCGTTTCCAAGAAGTTATCGGCTCTATGGTCATTTCCTTTCAGTGTAACTGGGGGGAGTTGTTCTTCATATTTCTCGTGGATCGCGAAGTCAATATGGCATCCCCTCAGTAGGATTTACGATTCAGACTAGTGGAAATAGGAACCTTACGTGGACGCCTACAAGATCCGTGTCGCGCTGACGTGTCTGTTTTCTAACATGTTGTGTGGTACGCAGCTGGCCTATACGGTTGTCTTGAATTATTGCGACGGTCATCATTGGATATTACGGGGGGCCTTATTAGTACTTGGTCTTATCTATCTGGCATATTTGTCTCACAATCTTTCCATAACAAATATTTCTTTGATTTCTCTGATCTATCTTCGAAAATTTCTATCCGGGACTATGCATCTTTCATATAGGATTATCCATGCAAAGAGATGAAGATCAGATAACCTGAAGACTCAAGCACAACGAATCACGGAGTTCAGGATCTGATTTTGTAGGTAATGATATGGATGTGAAGAATATTACATATTGTGCCTACAAATGCAATACTTTTGCCTCATCTGATTGATTTTGATGGGATACAGTAAAGGCTACTCATTCAGGATACAGAGAGGCCTTCGCCATTCTCGGATGACACTAGTTTCTCAGATAGAAATTGTGGCTTGACGTCATGGATATTCAAGAACTATGGAGTTAGGTGAATTTGAGTGCTACATTTCACATTTCTCTGCATTCAGGGATCTGTTATATCCACTATCTCTTTCGAAAACAAAACAGCGATATATCAGTGGTATGTAATTTTTCGCGTCGACATGAGCTACCTCTAGAAATGGGTATAATCAGTTTATATTAGGACATACGTATATACTTTTTAGATAACATATTCATTTAATTGATATAACCTGATACGTTCTGCGTACTGTTCAACCTTTGAAGTTACAGTGGGGGACAGAGAGTCAATGAATAAATAGATATATCTGTGTCTTTCCAAGAATATGGGACGACCATTCAAGATATGCCCGGGGCTGTTATACTGTTGAGGACTTTGTATTCCCTTGCGGGAGACTATTCTAATAGAGCTCGTTCCGATTGGTCATGTAATAATAATAGAGGTCTTACACATATAAGGTTAATCTAATTTGGTTAGTCATCATAGTAGTGACGTTAAGTAATTTTGTGAACTCTCTTCCCGTATCGGTATGATCATGAGCTGAATATGTTGAATTTAATTTTTGCGATTCGGCAATTAATTTGGGACTAATATGCAGCGAGATTAGGCCGCCCAAATAAACGCTGCGCATTTTGTGCTAGATAATTTCGTAGTGGGTCCACTTCTAATATTTATTGGTATGACATAATATGATTCACGCACGTATAGAATGTGCACTGAAGAATTATCAAATGCTTTGATTTTATTCCACCATCCTAGACGTGTCTATTCACACAATATTGCAATGTCGGGACTATGCACTAACAGGTAGTGGCCTTGAAGGAGTTAGAAATGTAGTCAGCTTACGCGCATAAGTACTGAGGGTACCCATTGATATGCCTGTCATACCCAATACACGACTGATCTGTTGGTCTTGAGTCATTTGCAGTTATGAATTACCGGACAGTTGCTTGAACGATATTCTTTTGGTTTAGTAATTCTATATTGTCACACCAAAGTTAAAAATCATTCGAAAAGTGTATGAAAGTTCACGCTACGACAAAGTTTCAAGTGTTTGTAGGAGACGATTAAGTTAGACACAGTAGAGATGAGATAAGGTGGAAGGGCTGGTAGTATGGCGGAGAGTTATAGGATGGCTGTGTGTGGCTTTGATCTAGATTTCGCTGTGTAGATGAGTGCTATACACAGGTCTTCCGCCAACTATTTTTTGTGTGATGCGGATCTATATCTTGTTTCGAGGAAAGATGTGCCAATAATCTCTTTGACTGCGGCCTGAGGACGTACGGCTGATGGTTTGGACAGTGGTAGCTCATCGATTACCTTTTTAAAGCGGGGAATATAGTAGCAAGAGCTTTAAGAGAAATTTCTTTGCGATATATTTATTGCTTGCAACTTGTTCATGGTATCTTTGCTAGTATACGCTACAGCCTTTGTTTGTATTACAGTGATGTGGTCCTTCTTGCCTTTCTTAATTGTTGTTGTTTCTCATATCTTGCAGTTTTAGAGAGTAAGGTGACAGCCCTGAATACGTTCATCTTCAAGCAAACTAGCAGTATAGTAATTAGCCCAATCTTGAGGATAGATTATATTTGTTGTTGACTCTTACATTTTAGGTATGCCTATACTGCTAACTTATTTATGTATTTTCTCTAAATGTGATTTGTGTAATCGACACATTGCAAACTTTCTTATTGCGCTGTATATTAATTTTACAAATACAATACATAGCCCTCGTATTCTTTTGTTTGAAGAGACAGTTATTGGGAAAGTCGATTTATTCTTCATATTGGCTAGGTATAATGTATCCATGGAATCTTTGAAGCCTCCTGTCTAGCTACGCTACCTATGTAGTATAGAAGGTAAGGGGCTGTTCGTATTTATCCTAAGGTAATAGAGCGAGATGCGCTATACTGAGATCGGGGATAGTAAGTAGATAATAGTAAGGAATTACTAAGAAGTAGATATGGTGTATGAGACGAAAACGACTCAGATGATTCGTGTAGGCATGTAAGTTGAGAGAGTTTTTTATATAATGTAACTACTCTCGTCGTATCATCTGATTATAACCAGTTAGAATATCTGAATATAATTAAGGAAACTAAATCTAGAGTAAAAGCGTGCTGAATGAGAATTTTTGATCTTTATTATAATGCAATAAAACTTGCAGAGACAGCTTATGTCGAGGTTATAGATGTTACTCCAGTAGTATAGCGTATCTAGGTCTAAACTCCTTGCATGCATACGATATTGCTAGTAGGACGATATGAGCGATCACCTCCTTTTCGTCGCCGTGTAACTCTCCACATATCTAGAATGATTTGGGATGACAGATAGGCGAGTGATTACTACCTTCTAACATTTTTCGGATATATCCCCACTATTGGGTAAAACGTCGATTCTATCTATGATAACTGTTTTCCAATATGCAGCAAGACACATAATGTTCTCGTATTTACCACTGTGAGGTGCGGTACCTAAAGTAAGTAAATACGTTGAGGCACTGGTCCATCCAAACTAAGGATAACTCAACTGTATAATCTTCCTCCTTTGCTTAGGCCAATAACACAGTTTCTTAAATGGAAAATAGCTATGCCTAAATGAAAGATCCTCTACTAAGCCATCATCTCAACCATATCTAAGAGGCTGCTCCTTTTTTGTATTACTCCTTTCTGGCTTCTGCATCTCCGTACGACTAATGTGTCGTTTCAGGTCGCCTCTCTTTGATGGAACTTTATGGAGCATGGTAAGAGTTTTACATATATAAATATTGTTTTTTTGGTTGTGTCGTCCTTGAGGTTTTCTACATACTGAATTTATCCATATTTCGATAGCTCGTCCTCACACCGCAGATTAATATATGGTCCGTTTGTTAGCAACAGTAACACACAACACATTAATGTCTCAATTATGTAATATATGCCCTCTGCTGTAGATGCTAATCTACGTGTAGTAAAGTAAATTGGACTTCGTAGAGTCAATCACAAAACTAGACAGGAGTGACTGCCGAACGGAGAAAGAGATCTATATCTCATATTGTCCTTACAAAGCTAAAGTATTCTTACAGTTTACGTTCGATGTCATTTAACAGTCTCTAACTACTTAGGCTATTGTTCGCAATTTCAAGATAGAACACACCTGGATATTTTTAATAATCTCGTTATAACGCCCAGAATGTGTATTATGCATAGATCTGAAGTTTTGTTAAAAATATAAAAAGCAAATTACTATATAACTAATGCTTGTCACAGTGTCATATATCAATTAGGAATAATCGTGTATATGAAAGCTAACACTTATTTGTAGCAGAAGTCAGTCTAAACAACTATATAAATGAGATTTATCCAAGTTGGTATTTCTTGTAGGAGAGGAGTTTGTTTAATTTAATGCTTGAGGATTGACTATAGTAGAGAGATGAGGTAAGTAGACGAACATGAGTCGATTAGTAGCCGAGGTAGAGTAGAAAGAGTATTGAGTATGTAGTACGAGATAGAGTTGAACGAGGAGATGAGAGTTGTGTGCGATGAGGGTTGTCTGTTCTCTGATATTCCTGACATCTCTCTTATCTCCAAGTTCATAATTATGGTACCAGATGTTTCATTGGTAATGGAGAGTCTATAGATTTGGATGTCTTTGCACGTTCATTGCGGAGAGAATGATTGTCACTTACTATTCTAGGATTTTTGAGCGCCAATTTAGGTAATATTTATCTTCAATATTATTACGTCAGGTTTAGCATATGAGTTGGGAAGTCTTTCGAAGTTGCGACTATTACGATTCAGATATGTGGCAAAGGCACGAAAGCGAACATAACGATTATATTGTGAACTCTCTGTCAGAGAATTGTCACACGTTGTAGTATAGCATTGTGACAAGTATGACAATAGTAGGGGTGGACTGAACGGTACGACGATCACAAGAAGAACGTTTACTCGTCGTGTTTAATACACAATAGACTCACTCGCACACGGATCTTTCTAGCTTTCGTTGGATCGTTCTTGCTCATTTGTGTCACGTAGGTCTATAATACTACGAAAAGTGTCCTTAAACACATTATTCACCTGTTAGATCGTTCCGCATCTCTTCTTTCTCGGTACTCATAGCTGCTCATCCTCTATCATGCTCTTACTTTCTCTCCGTTTACCCATCTTCCCTCGTAAGTCCAACTGTGGTCCTTCTATAGCCCTTCGTGCCTCCCCAGAGCTGCCTGAATCATACCAGGCTCGAATGTTAAAGATACATACCGGCAGAGCTTCCATAGTTCACTGCCCTTCGGCAATTTGTAGCCAAGTGAGTCTCCTAGTATGATCTTTTCAAAAGTCCGGTCCTTCCGGAAAATCGACAAGTCGATATCTTCTCTAGTCAAGCCCCGATTCCGTTGTCGATCGTTTGCTCGGTTGTTATGTAGGACATCTTTCAGGGCTAGCGGTCAATAATCCATCCAGAACTATCTTGTCTAAAGCTATCCCGATCAGTCGCACAAGGGTATACCCGGAAGGATTCTTTACTCCGCCCCCAGTTATAACTACGTTACGTATCTGGGACGAGATACTAGCAGTTACCTGGCTTTATTATACGCTACCGTTCTAGAGGCTGATGTTTCGAGTTGACTCATAATACCTTGTGCGGTGCTAGAAAGCCGTTCTGATATAAAGCGACTCAAATTCCCTCTGTGCTAATACGGTTTATGTTATGCAAGCTAATAACAATAGCTGTGGAAGAAATCAAGGGACCCGCGCTACTGGCAGAATATAAAACGAATTAATTGCGCGCTGTTTTGGCGGGCTTGGTCCAATTCTTTGAAGAATAATTGCACTCCCTGTAAAAAACTGTGCTAAAGTATAAGGTCACTACAGAAAAGTGGGGTCTATGTAAACACTGGTTTAAACTCATCCGCCAATTTTGGACTAAAATTGATGAAAACTTTTGTAAATTTATTTTAAATACCCATCGGAGTCACGAGTTATGTTCAAAAACTGGGGGTTCTCACAAGACCTGGTTTACCCCGGTAAATACTATACAGTTCGCTGCGTTGCAATCGTCTGAAGGCAGGCGCATTTCGGTGGGATCACGCGCCGACTGGTCTCCTCTGTCTTATTGTTCTCTGTTCGTACGGAAAGTTACCTGTGAAGCGTCATACTTCGGCAATGCTTGTTCGCTCACTCAATGCGCTATTATCTATTGTTTTGTATTAAAATCTATGTCCTAAGCTGGAGTACATTACATGCTGAACCATCATGTAGACTATCCGTCCGTAGGTCTTCTTTCGAGTAAAAAAAACTCAAGGGACACCCTGGTTCCTATATATGTCCTGACTGCTTCTCGTTTTGAATAATATTATCTAACAGAGGTTTCGCACTGAAGGTCCGAATGTGGGTAGATCTTGCATCCAATTGACCTTGGTATTAATCAACTTCTGAGGTAAAATCATGCATCTCTGGTTGGAGAACGTTTGGCAGAGACGTGCCGAGTGGGAGGTCTTACGCTGGTCCCAGCCGTATCACTTCACAGTCTACGGTCCTTACCGTGATATCTACAAATCACGCTCTCTTTCTGTGAATAATATTACTATTTTCCGTATCACTCTACTACTTAAACTAGATTCCCTTTGAAGTGGTACTCTAGATCGGGTCTCTTGAATTTGTCTTGCGTGTTGTTGCTATTCTAGGTTGCATATATATTGTATAGCTCTTCCACCAATTTTGATACGATAAAATGAAAACATTTATGTTTATTTGAATCGTTGGGACACTTTGCGGATATTTGCCCTTATAAAAGCGTTATAATATTCCACTTTTGCGCACTTCCCCCCTCATAGTTTATCATGCACTCATAGGACTGTTCACATGATGAAAGCTCACAAAGAACACTCTGGTTCTAAGAGATCCTATGCCGCAAGTTTTCCCAGGAGCGGGAGTACCTATTATCACTCACCGATGACTCAGACGTCCCTTAAGAGGGATCTATTGATGCGTCCACATCATTTTTCTCACATAGAAAGGTACCGATGGGTATTCGCAATATAGATCTCTATAGAATCTGGTCCTCCTTCGAAGGCGGGGTAACTAATTGACGCGGCCTGAGGCGATAGTGCCAGTGACCTCCTGGAGGGTGCTAATAACAGAGGCTGAGACAGAGTAGGAACCGTGAATCCGACTAACACCCACAAGATACAAAGCCAAGAGGGTTTGCAATTCATTGATCCGCCTAGTCAGCTACAGCGGGTTGGCGTTAATGTCTGAAATCAGTGATCCAGAAAGAGTAGTTCTCAGGCGAAAAAAGCCAACATCTCGACCGATTATTGAACCGGGCCGCGCTATCGGCTATAACATTAAGCAGTATACAAAGCATGGTGTGATGGGACGGATGCCTGTGTGGTTTGACCTGTCCCCGCTCTCTACCCTTCAAGTAACAATTACGCCTATAGATAGCCAAAACTTCATCTAGCTCCTTTAGAATAGATAGATGGAGAGACTATTCTTAGAGATTCTCACATTGGGCTTGTTCTCCTAGGCCAGCAGCAGGTCTAGAAGTCCTGAGGATTGTTCGCTCACACACACGTACGGTTTCGATGGAAGTTGTCTCAGGCATCGGTGTCACTTTCCTTGGGTGCAATCCGGATCGCGGTAACACTTCCTTTGGTCATAATCTTAACAGGTCGCCTCGTTCATTGTGCTGAAATGATGTGATATCGAACAGTGCAACCTGCTAGCTTGCACGACGTTACAATGAGTCGATTGATTGGAAGCCATACTTCTGACAACTCGATCTAAGGAACACTTATCCAGTGGCAGTCAGCATCGCCTGGCAGAGCGCATTATTTTATACCACGACGCATAATGTAGGTCACAAGGGTTGCGTATGGCTATACGTGCCAGATTGATCTCAGAGAGCTCATCTGAATGGTCTAGGTGGATTCTGACACTCATAAACCTACAGTCCTGCCTAACGTCCTTTAGTCGGGTGTAGTGATTTTATATAAGGCTACGATGTTAGCTTGCAGTAGTCTTGGAGCAACCACTTATCTTCTACAGACTGTCACAACCTCACTCTGTCATGCCTTGTTCTGGGTAGTTATCCAGACTCGGCTCACAAGGTATTCCCTTATCCATCACCTTGGAAAGATATGCTGCTTAGTGCTCCGGGCGTACAGGGCAGGCCTAGTCGTCTGCGCTATACAGTTCTTTTTCACCAGACGGAGGTTTGATCAATCCAACGCCCTATACCTCATAGATGGCTTCCAGTTCAAGCGGACACACACATACGAAGGGTTCCGAGGGGGTTCTATGGAGCATTCATGTTTCCTGGAGTCTCCTCAATCATCTCTGTCGTATGCGCGAAATGTGGCCACCCAGCCTTTGTGTAAACAACCACGCAGATCTATAATTATCCGACGTAATGTTGCACGCCCGTTCTCGCTAACGGAGTTACTGCCACTATATTTTTTTTCACGCATCAATAAGCTTGTATCCATATCTTGGTCTATCTGGGCTTTTGTCACGTTATGGGTCACTTGGGAGCCCTACGACTATGGCACACCTGGTAAAGCCCCACTTTCATTAGAGTTGCAGCTACCCGGGGCAGTTCGGCGTAGTTTAGGCACAAATTTTCTCGCGAATATGCGTCCTTGCCTCCTGGAATCTCTATCTCTCTCAGGTGCACCTCATCCCCACACGCAGCCCACCTATTCCATGTTTCTCGGGTTCACTCTTGGTGATAATTAGACATCTATGTTCTCACCTTCTTAAGTACGCTACATTGTATGCCACCTCATCCCTCCCCCTACAATTACGCGACCTACACATTATTTTATCTGATATATGAGTCCTGTCTCTCGTTTCGGAAAAGGTGGGCACTGGCTGCTCTGTCAAAAACCGCCTATCAGCTCGCCAGAGTACTTGCTTCCTACTCGGCCGCTGCTAGTTATTGACCACTGTGTCGTCCGCGGTGTTTTCTGGTCTTCTTCGCAGTTGTCGTGCTCGTGGAGCCTGCAAACAAACTCTCTTCTTGGATGACTAATCTGCGTTCCACTGGGTAACACAACTGACACATAGAGTCATTCACGTAATTCCGTTGCGAGTGCAATGCTTCATCTTTCGTCTATTCTTGGCGCCCAGCGAGATAAGTGGTTCCCTAGCCGCTATGAGTAGGGTTTATATTACCTCATGTCAGGGCGCCGTATAAATGATACGAAGACACAGATGGACCAGTAGCACTCACAAAACGAACGAACGAGCCTGTTACTGACACACAGCACGTAAAATACAAGGACCCAAGCGTGCGTAATACATCCAATGCGTTAATCTGCAAGCAACACGCGATTGATTTACTGGTATATATCAAAGAGATACGCCTCTAAAAAATGAACATGTATCAGGTACCTTCTTGAACAGGCCTAATCATTGTAGCCGCTAGATGACTTCATCGTCTCAGAGCTGCAGAAAGAGCTGCAAGGAACGCGGAATTTGGTCGGAGAGACAGCGTACAGTTCTTCGGTGAACAGAAGAAATTTTCTCAAGTGCACGGTGGATGATTAGAGCTAATGGGTATCCTTCTATGGACAATTCTCACGCACCTCATATAGGAGTTTTTTTACGGCACTTTGTAATGGGTAGAGATACAGCGGCTGAGAATCATCGAAGTAAAAATCACAGATCACCGACAACACAGAAGGACATTGTGGGGAAATGAAATATAGTAGTGTTGGGTATGCTTCCCATACAGAGCATACTAAGTTCCCCTGATCCAACAGTGTCCAATCCTCCCTGCTACCCATAAACTATCATAACTGTATGACCTTCTCCACCACATGCTTCGGGATTGGTCCGATAATATGTCATACAGCGCTGTCCGGTCCGGGCGATTTTCGGCCTTCCGAGTCGCGGGTATATCGGGGCGAGGCGAATTGACCTTGCTTAGTCCAGTCTCTACTTTTCAGAGTTGGCTCACCTCACTTGTATACTGCGTGTTGCGCTGATGCCGACTGTTTAGAAACGCCTTGGGAGGCTAATTCCCACCGCAATCGTACACGGTTGCTTGGTAGTCTGCTAGCCTCATACATTCGAGGGGCGCGAATTCTATTTCTCACCACCTGAAACCTTTTTTTGCGAAGACCTCCCGAAGCTGTTTGCTTTGCAGTATAGTTCATCTAGTTATCAACACCGTCTCACACTATGGTCCCGGTGTTCGGCATACACCTCTGCACGAAAAGGAAAAGTCAGAAGTCAGAAAGTCAATTTTTGATCTCACATATGCACGTCCCAACTATGTGTGTACTGTGACATCAGCAATCTGAGCAACTTATCAATCAAGAACAGAAGTATCCAATAACTGTTGCTCATATGTGCAAAAATAATCATTCATCCTTCCTAGGATTCGACTTCTATAATAGAGGATTAAACAACGCGCAATGATAGAATCGATCTTGTCGATGGCTAAGTTATAACCAGGTGAGCCTGCCTTGTGTGTGTTAGAGCTTGTGGGAGGTACGTTTGTACGGGGAAAGTCTGCCTTGACTAAGGAATATTCCGAGACGAGATCTGTTACAAGCAGATTTGTCTCAAATTTAAAAGTGTGCATATTGTATAAAGCCTAGTCTCAGAGTTCGGCTTTAAAGAAATCCCCTGCGTCCCCCTCCCCTATCCCTTCCAGGCTGGGCAGGCTGGAGCGTAGTGGTGGGTACTGGGCAGTTTACAAGTGATATCTGGGGGTCGCCACAGTACTTGGGTAAAAACTGCTGTATACGTAAAGTAAAACTGTGTAACTAATGGGATTGTTTCGTCAAGACTTTTTTACATATTGGGCCAAACAAACTGATTTTTTGGGCCGACAATTACGAAGAATCCCTAATATGAGATTTCTAGGAGAGAATCTATGATTAGCAACGTAATATGGTTTCACTTAGGAGAAAAGATTCAATCGAAATCACTAAAACAAAATTATTATATTTGGGATAACTAACAATTGAAGATACTAGGCAAAAGGTTCGCCAACTGATCAAATTCTTAGTCACGTACAATTCTCAACTTGGATTAAGGGACACTTTACTTACTACAAATTGTACTGTTCCCGCGGGGATGCAATACACGGGTCTTTTATGGTAACTCAAGACTAATATTAGAACTCGTAAGCTCGATGGTTCCATTTAAGTCCTCGACATATGATAAGGCATTGCAGGTGATTCAATTATAAACTGGTGGATCTAGTTCTTAAAAGTAGCAATGCTCTTTATAAAGGAACTATGATTGTAATAAAAGTAAAAAGCATTCATGAAATGGTATAAAATATTGCCAGTTATGATATAACGTAAGATGTTATCGTAATCCCTATCACGGAACTATATTTAGTTCTTTTATGATATGGATATATTGAATGACAATGCAGTACAAGACTATAATGTCTTCATGACATTTTGTACCAAAACTGGACGCTCGAACAGAGATCACGAGGAGACATATATATGAAATGAGACGTCAATGACTATATATTATGACTGGGTGTTTGATAGCATAGAATAAGTAAACGTAATATCTACTATGTCAAACTATCTTTATCAATGATGTACGACATGTGTACCGTATGATAGAGTACTCTGGAAATGCCTAATTTGACTAAATCTTCATCGATATGACTAAGCGAGACTTGATGCTGCGTTAGTATGAAACCAAAGTCGTTTCGCCTTTGTTTTATGTCATTACAAGATAATCACTGCGCTAGAAGACTGGTCTCATGTGCGGGTAAAACAGAAAAATCATTTGTCCTCGAATAATCGTGACTAATTCTATTATAAGAAATGAATCTTATATCTTTTTCAGGGTTCATGCAGGTATCAACACTCGAAGTTTAGTAATTAGGTAAATTAATCCACCTCACCTGCAATAGCGCGCAATCGGGATGCAAATATTAAAAAAGTTGCTTAAACCGTCTATAATCTCATATCAGGTGATATATCACTTGCATGTCACCTCGAAAGAAACTATATTACAAGAATGACTTCTATATTGTCTATTAAAATCTTAATTTGTAATGATATTACAGACAAACAAAAAACAAGAAGGTATATGAATGCAATAAGAAACGTCAACATGTCATTGCTTAGATATTGTATTAATCTAAATCTTTTCTGCGCTCTCAGACAAAGTAACGTATACGTGAATTCGAAAATCCCCTCACATTTTAAAAAGGCTCGTTTTTAAATCCAAGAGCATATTCAAATAACTGAATTGAGAAACTTGGTTATGTCAAAGATCATATGTGAAATAAGGAACAGTTGATAATAAGCATGCATAATAATTGTGAATGTATAATTTCAACCGATACACAATGAGGCGATCTAGAGTAGTTCGTATTGAAGGAAACACACATAACAATACTTTGAGATGAATAAAGAAAGTCCACTGACGCAATATTGGTATATTCTGCAAAAGCTCAGACATAACTCCCAAACAACATAACACTTATAAAAAGTGGTTAATTGGTGATCACACCACATTTCTCAATAAAGATAAACATAGTATCCCTGTTTATGGTCATTGGACAATAAACCTATATTAAAACACCATATATCTGGATAGAGGTGAACTTTGTCCAATTTTTATCACTAACATCTATCAAG
Organism: Ostrea lurida; assembly: GCA_903981925.1. Lineage (NCBI taxonomy): Eukaryota > Metazoa > Mollusca > Bivalvia > Ostreida > Ostreidae > Ostrea > Ostrea lurida. The sequence continues at coordinate 17,552 of CAJDSM010155658.1, forward strand.
GTGTATAGCAAATATAGATTGAAAGCAATTGAGTTTGTAATGACTAGCTAACACAACACATCCTAACAACACCTTCTCAATAAATGCTAATCATTAGTTCCATGCAAAACATTTGTGATGATAAAAGGGAATTGTGTAGTTGTCCACAGTGATCTTCATATGTGAGAGAATCGCGCGGAGAGTTAGTGATTTTCTCTGTAGAAAATAGCCTATAGGAATCAGTGGCTTGCATCGTATTTCCCTCTAAAAAATTTTTAACGAGCTGTCTCTGTGTCATTTCTGCGTAAAGACACAATCTTCGAGTCTTGAGAATCCAGACGCAACAATCATGGTCTTGAAATCGTATGTATATATATTGTGTCTATGTATGGTTTATACGTGATTATATCATTTTCTGATAGAATGATGTACTCTAGCCCATGGTAGATAAATCATTCCTCACAGGTTAAATATATATATTATTATTTCACTAAGAAGGATATTAGGGGCATCTCATGATTTTCTCTAGAATTTAAACGAAAACAGCTCTGAGTTAATCTTCATCTAGAAAACGTAATATTATTTATCATTAACGTCTCTCCCATAATCTACTTAATGTGAACACTGTTAAAGAATATTCAAATAGAAGTATAACTCTTTGCAGAAACACTGAGAGGATTACACCTTTACTATTATGTTGATTCTGAAACAAAGCGATAAATACGAACCAGCTTTTGCACTTATGTCCATCTTTGATAGTTTCATATTAGAGAGTAAAATTGTTTGACTTATCTTTCATATAAATAATCGGAGATTACCTTGCAAGAAGACATATTCAAAAGCTAATATTGATCGATATCTTAAATCCATGAGAAAAATAGATTTCTAACTTATTTTATTCATAAAACTGTTTCAAAATCCTCTAGCAATTTTAGAAATTTCTCCACAACTAGAAAATTAGAGTTCTAGTCATATACAGCTATCATAAGAATGGATTCTCAATCCAACAACCGAATGTTGCAAAAAGGTCCTGTGACTGACCATCTCTGGACCTCGACATGAGCTCTGCTGATTTTTGTCTTTCGGAAAATAAAAAGTTTTTTAGAATCACATTCATGTCTAATTTCTCTAATCAATATACAGATATCGTTTTCCTCAAACAGTTTACCGCAGGTGGACCAATGGAATTAATTCATAACCCAATGTTCTGTAATCATGGTACCCGACCCTGTCAGATGCGCCGGATGTCCCCAACACGATCGTTATTATACCACAGCCTCTGCTATTCCATACGATCGATCACAGATATCAGTATAAGTACTAATCTCTCAGTATTAATATTGTTATTTGGAAACATTGTCGGCTATTATCGCAGCCCTGTTTGTCATTATCAGCACAAAGTCAAAACTTAACTTGTCTATTGTCATATCTATTCCTTCACCCAGTGATTCGATCCTAATAACCTGATGCTTGAGGAGAGAGAGAGAGCCGACTGATTATTAATTATCAACGTGTCTTATGGGCGTCTATAGAGCGCGTTGGCGCTTCATAGACTTCTGCTGCACTCCAAGATAATAGCATCCACTAACGCCCGGCCTTTTAGCGGGAGCGAGAGAGGAGGAACCATTCTAGAGAAACAAAAGTTGGATCTTCACATAGAGAGGAGAGTGCATGCGGCGGTAGGAACATGCACCAAAGGCACAACTATTCCTTTCTGAAATTGAGCATCAAGATATGAGACAAGACTTGTATGCAAGTTTCTTTGCAGAATGTTGCCGAGATTTTGTGGTTCATCGCGATTTTAGATGTGGAAGTACAAAACCACCTCCGCATTTGATGTCTCAAATGGTCGCACTTCCAACAATGT
>CAJDSM010155661.1:0-20337 GCA_903981925.1 Ostrea lurida
GGTTCTTTCGGATATGACCTAAACAACTTAGGTCCCATATTACGGCAGGCGCTGGCACGTCATTCAAAGAACCGAAGCTTTTCATCAAAGGTCGTTCGCCCGGCGTAACTTTTACGGCCAGGCGTAAGTCCCGGACTAACACAAAATTTCTGTTTTCATCAAAGAGCGTAACATTACACCGGCCTTAGTTATAGCCCAAATTTACACCTGGTCAGGGGTAGGCGTTAACTCAGGGCGTAAACAAAAAATATGTTGATAATTGCTGTTGACTTCGGAGAAAGAAATCACGTGTAAGTTACTTAAGGAAAAGAGAGGGTACAAATCCACTAGAGTATAATATATGCCCGGGGATGGATGGGGGGGGGGTATCCTTTGGTTCTTTCAACTTATACTTTTGGGTACAGATTTCAAAACTTCCCCCATTAATATATTCAATATTTTTTTAAAAAACCATACCCGTCATATATTTCCGTTGAAAATTCTGGCCCGATCATAATTTCATATTCCAAACTTTGGATCTGTTCATGTATTAGTTGCTTTTCATGCAAAGTACATGTATAGTGCATATTGTTCTTCTAATACCGCGGTTGAACATGTAAGTTATAATCGTGGGGAAAAGTCATAATATTCATGATTAATAAGTGTATTAAAGGATGTATTTCCATCGGATAAATTGATGTAATGTTAATGTCAAATTGTCTACCCATTGAAGCAGATTGATTGAAAAGCACCCATTGATATATTGGACTTGTCAAAAAAAGTACTCCAATTCTAGCAGGACATCTATGTATACCAAATATAGGTAGACACACCCCCCCCCCCCCCCGCGTATTTATGAAATAAAGTTTAAACATAACTTAGTCTCATATGAAGAAATTGATATTCATATATCTTAAGCCGTGCACTCATTTCTGTAGAATGCAAAGAAAAAGAGAATAAAAATAAAAATGATAAACGTATTTAAAAACAATATTACTCAAGTGAAGGGGTGGGTGGGGGGGCGGGGGGAGTCGAGATAAAGCATGTAAGTATGAAAATAGACTTGTTTTGTGCTGATAGTATCTATTATACATCTTTGAGAATAATTATCACACAAATTCTGTTTGTGAATGTAACTCACGTTGCCTTTTTTCGCTTACACATTTGTTCGGATTTTTTTCAAAAAATAACATATTATATGCTAACAACGTTTGAAGACATATTTTACCGCATGGTGCATCAGTCCATGCATTCGAGTTTCCAATTCTTTGAACAAGTATAGCCTCCGACATTTTTAACAAAGTTAACGAGAAATAGAGGGTTTGCGGGTCGACCCCGCAAAAATTATACCGTTTCATGTAATATTTCAATAGATAACATATCAATGCGAAAATTTAAAAAATTAAATTAATTAAAAAAAAAGAGGGCGGAGCAAATGGATGACGGCTGTATTGTTTTGATATTGAGATTTAGAAAGAACATTTTTATTTTGTATAAAAAGTTTTGTTTACCAAAATTTATTTGTTAAAGGTTCCGCCAGTCATGTTGCACAACACATTCTATGACGTTGGAGAAAGTAATGAAATAATTTCAGTTAGATGTTTCACCATATATCAATTTTTAAATTATTGTGAAACAATAGATACAATTATCTTTAAAATCGACATTCATATTTATAAAAAACCCATTAAGGATGTAAATTGGCATTAAACAATATGTTCCCTCTCCCGCTACTCCCATCGAGGATTGGTATAAGCATGTGGGAGAGGAGAGAGAGAGGGGAGGGGGTGTGTCACATCAGGCTCAGTTTCATTGGATTAGACAGCATGTGCACTTCTGTATTAACGGATATCATTGCAATGAATTATATATGCGATTTTTTTTTAATAAAAAATATGAAACGAATAAGTATAACCTACCTTTAAAGACTCTATTGTCTTTTTGAAAGCATTGATAAATTGTATTAGATACCTTTTTCTAGTCTTCGTTTCATGTAATCATGATTTTTCAATATCAACCCCGGAATAGCGGTGATTGGCAAGTATCTATTTTAAAAGCAACATATAAACGACAATTATTATGAGCATTGTATGATGAACGGCATGTGTTGACCTCTCTCTCTCTTCTCTTCTCTTCTCTCCTTCCTCTACTCTCTCCTTCTCTTCTCTCTCTCTCTCTCTCTCTTCATCTCTCTCTCTCTTCTCTCTCTCCTCTCTCTCTGCTCTCTCTCTCTCTCTCTCTCTCTTCTTCTTCTTACGTTTAGTTTGAAGTGATCGGGTTCGGGTTGTATTCTTTGCACATGCGCATGAAGTACGTTGACTAAGGCGTAACTTATGCCAAGACTAACTTTACGCCAAGACTACGCCGCTTCGTGAAACAGAAATACGCCCGACTAAATATTGGCGTAAGCCGCTCTGACTAGCCTTTAAATTAGGCGTAAAGTCTACGACCTTTTGATGAAACAGGCTCCAGCGCTAAGCTGTTGGTCTAAGTTGTTGGTATTTCACCTACAACTAGTACATTAACATCTCAATAGAGAAAACAATTCTCGACGGGACGTAAAATAAAGAAATAATCATTAATAATCTAAATACATTTTGAAATGTGCGCACATGGGGTGAATGAACGTTATATTTAATTCAAATGAATTTAAGAACAATGCTAGGACTATTAATTTATGGAGGGACATATTGTTTCTGGTAGACACTTTGTTGGTCTCTTTCCCGGAATCGTCAGTTCTTCTCTTTCTTTCAGATTCCCATTTCCGGAGGATATGTTATTCATTATATCATTATGTCCAATATTTAAATACTCGAAATTTTCATTCTGATCGATGTTTGAACAGCGATTGCCTTTCCGATGTTTCTCCAGAGTGCTGATCCACGCTACGCAATTCTCTTAAGACACCTTATTACATAACTGTCAAATGGTGATATTACAAATGATGAAAAATTCTTCGTGTGGGTTATTAAGTGTTCCTGAGGTTTTTTTCACAGAGAAATCTTTTGTTTAATTAATCTGTCGCCGTCAAAAGCAAAGAACAGACGAGTAAAAGATTGAAACAGACCATTGCATTCAGAAGACACATGCTTTATCGTGATGGGTTTACTCACGTACATTTCAAACATTAATTTCCTTGGATTTTGAAATTCAATCAAACAACTAAACATATATAAAGTACGAGTGAGGCGGATGAGGTTTCCTTGACGAGCAGGCATCCCCTGTTGACCGTCTCGCCTCCGTGAGCCATGTATCTTGATCAGGTAAACGGACAACACAGTGAGGCAGCATTACAACATTCGGGTCTAACAATAGGTTTGTTTTGGTAGACATAACAACATCCATGTTCAAGTGATAAAGGAATATTGCTGTAAAAAAAAATGGTTGTTGAGAAAGCTGCATTATTACCACCGCCAAGAGGCGATCGGTAATATATGTGAATTATTTTATCAAAGTTTGTGCGGAGTTATTATGGACATGTTAAAAAAAATCAAAACACCCACCCCTAAAAACGTAGAATATATGGTATGACTTTTCTTTTAAAAAATGAAAAATGATTTTGAAACATATTTCAAAACAATTAGAAGAAATTGAAAAAAAAAAAAAATAATGGCAGGGTTTTCTTCTCCCCCTACATTGTTTATGTATGTAGCGAATCATTTGAAGTGCGGGATTAAGCCCCAGTCCCACTGTCACGTTTTCAGGCATCCCGTTTTACATATACGTTTTAGAAACGTAGCAGCACCGCTATATACGTAGGAAAACGCATCTGATGCGTAAATGAAACGGCTATATACGTGTTATACGTTAAGATCAATTCCTTCATCGATCCGGTTTATATTGGTTTGCACAATACAAAACGTGGGGCAAAAAATGAAACGTAAAATGAAACGTAGAAAAACGTACAGAAAACGTACCACGATACATATAAATGCGTAATGAAAACGCAGCTGATGCGTAGAGAAACGTGAGGATTTTTTCTTTATGTTTTTTTTAAAAATCGTCTTTCTATGTATGTGTTACGTTTTGATAGGTGTTTGTACGTTATTGCACGTTTTAGGACAAGCATAGTCAGGTTCATTACGTTGTGTAGGTATTATTACGTTTGTCTACGTCCCGTCAAGTCGCAGTCCCACTGTCACGTTTCGGGGCATCCCGTTTTACTACGTTTTAAAAACGTAGCAGCACGCCTATATACGTAAGGAAAACGCATCGATGCGTAATGGAAACGGCTATATACGTGACTATACAGATCATCCTTCATCGACCCCGTATATATGGTCAGCACAATACAAAGGCAAAATGCGAAAAGATGGAAACGTAGAAAAAACGTACCACGATACGTAGAAATGCGTAATAAAAACGTAGCGTGCGTAGAGAAACGTGAAGGGTTTTATTTGTTACGTAGGAAAAACGTAATTAATTGTGGGAAGACGTAGTGGACCTTGGTTCAAACCTACTAAAACTTAACTATACGGGGGTAAAGGTACATGTAGTCTATACGGATTAAAACGTAGTTATACGTTGATGAAACGTACAAATACGTGATAAAAACGTATACAATCCAGTAAAATAGTAACATAATGGCTAATAAAAACCGGATAATCCCTAGCACTACGTAAGATAAAACGTAAACAAATGTAGGAAAACCAAGTAAAACCTAGGTAAAAACGTACCAACAAGTTAAAACGGCGCAAATTTGTCACGAAAGTGCGTTTTCAAAACGTAGTGAAACCTAACGCCGAAACGTGACAGTGGACTGGGGCTTTATCAAGTTCAGTTGGGTTTGGCATAATCTAAACCAAAGATTTTCTTAATATGATATTACAATTTTCTCTGTTGTTTCGTAGACAATTTATTCTAATTGTCATGGAATGAGATGTGTACACTTTTATGTTACATTTCTAAAATTATGCTTAATTAGATTCTGGAGAGACGAGTTACTCGTTTGATTATATTAATTATGTGATTTCCTTTTCAACGACAATAATACAAATGCAGATGACCATACATAGAAGACGCTTATACATGTAGTTTTGGGGTTTGCTGTATTTGTGTATATTTGTTTTAACAATTGTGTAAAGCAATTTCATTCCGAGTTTACGATCTTTCATATTTAAACAGTATAGATGATTAAAGTCTACATTTATAGAGCTTGTTGTTGGAGATTATGTTTCTATGTTACACCAGTATTGTTTCTCTGTTACACCGTAGTTTATATGGTAGTGAGTTTTTCTCATGTATTACACCAGTACTTGGTGTGAGTTATTTCTCTGTTACACCAGTACTGGTATGTGTTGTTTTCTCTGTTACACCAGTACTTGGTATAGTTATTTCTCTGTTACAACCAGTACTTGGAATGTTTGTTGCTCCTGTTACCAGTATGGTTAGGGAGGTTAGTTTCTCTGTTATAACCAGTACTTGTTAGTAGTTGTTGTTAGTAGGTTTTCTCTGTTAACACCTACTGTAGGTGCTTCTGTACCATGTGGTATTTTTCTTGTACCAGTACTTGTGGTAGTGAGTTTTTCTCTGTTACATCAGACTGGTAGTGTGTTTTTCTATTCATACATGGTAGTATTCCTACACCATATGTAGTGCAGTTTAACCTTTGGTAGCTGATGTTATTCTATTACAACGTACTTGATATGTGTTATTTCTTGTTACACCTACTAGGTTATTCTCTGTGTACACCTTAGTGTGGTTTTTTCTCTGTACACCAGTACTTTGTAGTGGTTACACCTAGTACATCCTTTACCGTACTTTGGTAGTGAGTTATTTTACTCTGTTCACAGACTGTATTACTAACCCTATCCATGAGGTGTTTCTTGTTACACCAGTACGTTTGGATAGTGAGTATTTCTTGTTTACACCGATGTAACGTTTCTGCTCATACTGGTAGTGAGTTATTCGTTACGTACTGTAGTTAGTTCTGTTACACCAGTACTGTGTATGTGTGGTTAACTTTGGCTAGTGTTTATCACCAATACTTTTGTAGGTGTTTTGTTTCTCTGTTACACCAGACTTGATAGTGAGTATTTCTGTTACGTTGTTGAGATTCTCACTGCAGAGGTTATCTGTAACGTACATGTGTGGTTATTCTCTGTTACACAGACTGTGTATGTTAGTTTTGTACACGTAAAAATTGTGTTTGATTTTCTTTGGTTACACCAAGGGTATACCCTGGTTAGGTATGTTTTTCTTGTATACCAGCCAGAGCTTGGTAGTGGAGTTATTTCTAACTGTTCACCAGTACAGTATGGAAGTTGTTTCCAGTGTTGTTAGTGATTCTCTGTTACACCAGTACTATTTGTAGTGAGTTATTTCTATTTAACCGAGTACTTTGGTTGTGGTTATTTCTCTTGACACAGTACTTTGGTAGTGATGTTAGTTTCTCTGTTACACCAGTATGTGTCTGTACCCGTTCTTTAGTATTTTTACACCAGTAACTTGGTAGTGAGTTATTTCTCAATGTTACACCAGTACTTGGTAGTTAGATTCTATGTGTACCAATTACGGTAATTGTTCCCGTCTCTGTATGAACAGTTATTTTTGTTACACCAGTACTGGTAGTGGTTTTTCGTTTCTTTACACCAGTTACTTGTAGTGTTTGTTTCTCTTGTACAACCAGACTTGTAGTGAGTTATTTCTATTTACACAGTATTTGGAGTGAGTTTCTTGTTACAAACCAGTACTTGGTTAGTTGAGTTATGTTCTTGTTACACCAGTATCTTGGTTAGTGAGTTAATTTCTCTGTTCACCTATTTGTAGTTTATTTTTGTTAGTATGAGTTATTATTTAGTGTTACACCAGTACTTGGTAGTGAGTGTTTTCTATGTTAACATCATCTGGAGTACTCTGTTACCATACGTTGGGTTTTCTGTATACAAACTTCTCTGTTACACCAGTTATTGGTAGTGAGTTATTCTCTGTTTTACAGAGAAATTACTGGTGAACAGAGAAAACAACACAATTACAAGTAACTGGTGTAACATAGAAATAACACACTACCAAAGTACTGGTTGTAAACATAGAAATAAACTCACTACCAAATAACTACTGGGTAACAGAGAAATACACACTACCAAGTACTGGTGTAACAGAGGAAATAACTCACTTACCAAAGGTTACTGGTGTAACAGAGAAACAACTCACTACAAATACTGTGTAACATAGAAATAACTCAACTTACCAAGTACTGTTGTAACAGAGAAACAAAAACACTACCAAGTACTGGTTAACATTAGAAACAAAACACTACCAAGTACTTGGTGTAACAGAGAAAGTACTTGTGTAACAAGAAACAACACATTACCAAGTACTGGTGTAACATAGAAATAACTTAACTACCAAGTACTGCGTTGTAACATAGAAAATTAACTCACTACCAAGTACTGGTGTAACAGAGAAGTACTGCGTGTAACAGAAGAAACAACACATTACCAAGTACTGGTGTAACCATTAGAAATAACACACTACCAAAGTACTGGTGTAACATAGAAATAGACTCACTTACCAAATTAAACGTACTGGTGTAACAGAGAAATAACACACTACCAAATACTGGTGTTGTAACAGAGAAAAATTAACTCCCGCCACTCCAAGTACTGGTGTAAATAGAAACAACATACTACCCAAGTACTGGTGTAACACGAGAAACAACCACATTACCAAGACTGGTGTAACAAGAAACAACACATTACCAAGTACTGGTCGTAACAGAGAAAATAACTCCACTTATCAAGTACTGTGAACAGAGAACAAACACCACCAAGTACTGGTGTAACACAGAAATTAACACACTACAAGTACTGGTGTTAACATTAGAAATAACTCCACTACCAAGTACTGGATTTGTAACATAGAAATAAACTCACTTACCAAATTAAACTGTACTGGTGTGTAAACAGAAAGAAAGTATTTGGGTGGTAACAAGGAGAAAACAACTCACTACCAATTACTGGTGTAACGAGAAAGTACTGGGTGTAAAAGAGAAAGTAACTGGTGTAACAGAGAAACAACACATTACCAAGTACCTGGTTGTAACATAGAAATAAACACACTACAAGTACTGGTTAACATAAGAAAAATAACTCAACTACCAAAACTAAACGTGTACTGGTTAACAGAGATAACAACAATACCAAGTACTGATGTAACAGAGAAATAACTCACTACCAAGTTATACTGGTGTAAAGAGGAAAGTACTGGCGGTGTAACAGAGAAATACACACTACAAGTACTGGTGTAACAGAGAAACAACTCACTACCAAGTACTGGTGTTAACAGTGGAAAACAACACATTATCAAGTACTGGTGTAACAGAGAAACAAAACATTACCAAAGTTACTGGCTGTAACAGAGAAACAACACATTACCAAGTACTGGTGACAGAGAAATAACTCTACTACAAGTACTGCGTGTAACATAGAAATAACACTACCAATAAACTTACTGGTGTAACAGAGAAAGACTGGTGTAACATTAGAACAATCTTCACTACCAAGCTCTATAAATGTAGATGGCTTAATCATCTATACGTGTTGAAATTTGAAAGATGTAAAAACTCGCGAATTGAAATTGCTTTACGACAATTGTTAAACAAATATACAAAATACAGCAAACCCCCAAAACTACATGTATAATCGTCTTCTATGTATGGGGTCCCAGCTGCATTTGTATTATTGTCGTTGAAAAGTCGAAATCACATAATTAATATAATCAGACGAGTAACTCGTCTCTCCAGAATCATAATTAAGCATAATTTTTAGAAATATAAACCATAAAAAAGTGTACAATTCATTCCATGACAATTAGAATAAATTTCTACGAAAAACAGAGAAATATGTAACTATCATGTTACAGAAAAATCTTTGGTTTAGGATTGATGCAACACCAAGTGAACTTGATAAAGCCCCAAGCTCCCACTGTTCACGTTTTCGGCGTCTTAGGTTTCACTTACGTTTTGAAAACGCCAGTTTCGTGACAAAATTTGCGCCGTTTTAAAAATTGTTGGTCGCTTTTACTAGTTTTTTCACTTAGGTTTCAACATTTGTTACGTTTTACTCACGGATAGTGCTAGGGATTTATCCGGTTTTATTTAAGCCATTATGTTACTATTTTTACTGGGAATTGTATACGATTTCTATCACGTTATTTTACTTTCATCACGTATAGACTTACGTTTTATGCCGTATAGACTACATGGTACCCTTTACTCCCGTATAGTTTAAGTTTTAGTAGTTTTTGAACCAAGGTCCCCACTACGTTTCTTCCCACAATTTAATTACGTTTTTCCTACGTAAACAAATTAAAAACCCTTCACGTTTCTCTTACGCATCAGCTACGTTTTATTAACGCATTTCTACGTATCGTTGTACGTTTTCTTACGTTTCATTTTTTTGCCCATGTTTGTATTGTGCTGAACCAATATATACGGGTTCGATGAAGGATTTAATCTACGTATAGTCACGTATATAGCCGTTTCATTTACGCATCGATTGCGTTTTCCTACGGTATATTAGCGGTGCTGCTACGTTTAAAACGTAGTAAAACGGGATGCCCGAAACGTTGACGTGGGACTGCGACTTGGACGGCGTAAGACAAACGTAATAATTACCTACACGAACGTAATGAAACCTGACTATGCTTAGTCCTAAAACGTGCAATAACGTACAAAACACCTATCAAACGTAACACATAATAAGAAAGACGTATTTTTAAAAAAAAGTTAACAAAAGAAAATCACCTCACGTTTCTCTACGCATCAGCTGCGCTTTCATTACGCATATATGTATCGTGTTACGTCTTCTGTACGTTTTTCTACGTTGTCATTACGTTTCATTTTTTTGCCCACGTTTGTATTGTTGCAAACCAATATAAACCGGATCTGATGAAGGATATTAACGTATAACCACGTATATAAGCCGTTTCATTTACGCATTCGCATGCGTTTTCCTAGTATATAGCAGGTCTGCTACGTTTTCTAAACGTATTATAAGTAAAACGGGATGCCCTGAAACGTGACAGTGGGACTGGGGCTTAATCCCGCACTTCAAATTGATTCGCTACATACATAAACAATGTAAGGGGGAGAAAACCCTTGCCATTATTTTTTTTTTTTTCATTTCTTCTAATTGTTTTGAAAATATGTTTCAAAATACATTTTTCATTTTTTTAAAAGAAAAGTCATTACCATATATTCTACGTTTTTAGGGGGTGGGTGTTTTGATTTTATTTTTAACATGTCCATAATAACTCCGCACAAACTTTGATAAATAATTCACATTATATTACCGATCGCCTCTTGGCGGTCGGTAATAATGCAGCTTCTCAACAACCATTTTTTTTTACAGCAATATTCCTTTATCACTTGAACATGGATGTTTATGTCTACCAAAACAACCTATTGTTAGACCGAATGTTGTAATGCTGCCTCACTGTGTTAGTCCGTTTACCTGATCAAGATACATGGCTCACGGAGGGCGAGACCGGTCAACAGGGGATGCCTGCTCGTCAAAGGAACCTCATCCCGCCTCACTCGTACTTTATATATGTTTAGTTGTTGATTTGAATTTCAAATCCAAGGAAATTAATGTTTGAAATGTACGTGAGTAACCCATCACGATAAAGCATGTGTCTTCTGAATGCAATGTCTGTTTCAATCCTTTTACTCGTCTGTTCTTTGCTTTTGACGGCGACAGATTAATTAAACAAAGATTTCTCTGTGAAAAAACCTCAGGAACACTTAATAACCCACCACGAGAATTTTCATCCATTTTGTAATATCACCATTTGACAGTTATGTAATAAGGTGTCTTAAAGAGAATTGCGTAGCGTGGATCAGCACTCTAGGAGGAACATCGGAAAGGCAATCGCTGTTTCAACATCGATCAGAATGACAAAAGTTTCGAGTATTTAAATATTAGACATAATGTTATAATGAATGACATATCCTCCGGAAATGGGAATCTGAAAGAAAGAGAAGCAACTGACGATTCCGGGAAAGAGACAACAAAGTGTCTACCAGAAACAATAAGTCCCCTCCATAAATTAATAGTCTAGCATTGTTCTTAAATTCATTTGAATTAAATATAACGTTCATTCACCCCATGTGCGCAACATTTCAAAATGTATTTAGATTATTAATGATTATTTCTTTATTTTACGTCCCGTCGAGAATTGTTTACTCATATTGAGATGTTACATGTACTAGTTGTAGGTGAAATACCACAAACTTAGACCACAGCTTAGCGCTCCCAATTCATCGTATATTGTTTGGTTATAAATATTCATTCAAATAAACGCACATGACTTTCAATGAGTAACATAGCACATGGAAATTTAAATAACAAGACGCTAGAGATAATGATGAGCAACATCTGGACGCTAATATAGTAAGGCGATTAGTCAATTATTGGAGGGTATACACAACTACATGGTTCGTCGAACCTTGTTTTGATCACATGATTGAGCCAGGAATGAAGATCTGTGATTAAGTAAAATCCGACTGTATTGCTACAATGGTGTACTAAGCTCAACTAATAGTGAAGGTCACCAATATTTTAAGAATATCAGTACCTCGGCCCAACGTTATTCTTGACACCTAATATCAATTCAGAAGGAGGAAAACGACTAGATACATTACACACGTAATGGTTGATGACGGATAAGAGAGTTCACAGGCGCTTAACGATAACGCATATTTAACGGATGACACGGCGACGTGCAAATAATCTGATTTAAGGATAACGGCCCTATTCCACGCAAACAACCTGAATATAAATCAGCAGCAAGAGTCACCTGATAAACGAAATGTTGTGGAGGTCTGATTTAGATCTCCATGTAATAGAATCGCAAAGACACTCTTCGCTATATAACGACCTCAGTTCATCCGATAAACACGTGAAAAAACTGGTGGTAGTTACAGAATAAGCACGGCTAGGTAAATCTAAGTAAATGCACGCAAATTTAGAGGGAGGAAGCAAAGGTTTAGGATTATATACCTGATCGAAACTACCAAATCAGACAGACTAGGAGATAATCTCTCGACTAGCTCATTATCTATATTATCGATTTGAAAACTAACAGCGAGTTATCTGGTGTTTCATCAACTCGTATTAATATACACTAACAACGATAGACTACCACGGTACATTCCTAAGTAAGTAAACTGTTATCCTTCCTAATTTTGAAAGAAGGAATAGACAAATATGTTGGGCACGAAGAGTTTGCAACAGATCTATGTATGTGCATGTTAATCCAATAGATCGAGCATGATTTCAGTTCTAAATTCTTGTATCTATGGGATTCCATTTTTTTTACCATATTCTAAGATTCTAATGACTTTCTCATTTAATCTATACAAAACTTCTCTATATCTGTCAAGTGGCAGTATATTTGAATTAATATGGCCAAGCATAAGATCTGTTCACAGCAGACCCCCAAATGAACTCATTTATGTATAACACCATAAAATTGCAACACTGATAATGGTAGGTATAACAAAGCGTAGGTGCGGTTGAGAGTATTGACTTCCGAGGTTCGATAGGACCCAAAAGTGGACATGTAGAACAGTAGAATAATGAGTTTACCTCTACTAATTAGCAAAACACGTAACACATTAGTTATGCTCAGCGCACGTCATCGTCGTGTGTTAGTAAAATGTCAGTGAAAGAGATAAGCCATTTATTTTGAACACTCAACAATCTTATTTGTTCTCTAATGAGCAAATATCTTGGGTCTTAGTGATTTATGATCTCTGGCTTACAGATTTACCTACGCAAAAGAACGCCGCGCAAGCGTAGGAGATATGAGATCACTGTGGAGCTTTTGTTTGGCGGTGTATTTGGGTGGAGGTAGTTACTTTATATCCAGCCTTTTCAATAAAAAATTAAAAAAAAGCATTTTAACGATACAATGTTAACACACAGCCATAAGGCAGAAGCGCATTTGTGCCTTAAGTAAAGTGTGAGAAACAGCGCTAATCACCCTAGTATTAAAAAACGGCCAACAATTGATTGACTGTTTCACTCCTGAAAATATGATGGTAGATAATTCCCTTCGTGTATAGAGGTACACATGTGTACATAAAATTGTTATAGGTGGAGGGTACTGATGGTGAATACTGGTGTGTGTATTATTAAGCCCTTATATAGCTTTTTTCGGTTATATTACGTTACTTTGGAATCACAATCAAGAGAATTGTAGTGACCCACAGGTAACTTTATCTCCAGCTTTGAATTATATCGCCATAAGCACTTGGTTATGTATCTTTGTTGACTAGTTAATCATGACAAGAGATTTTAAGACAACCGGTCTCTTCCCCCTGTATTTTTCTCATAGGATTAGGATTTTGGATATCGTGTATCCCAGTGGACATACTGGTCTGTTAATGTGTTGATAGCACAAGATTACGATCGACCAAAGAAGAATAAAATAAGAGGCCGGTGATAACGCCATAGACATGGTGGAAGGCGGGGAATCGTGTCGAGCACCCCTTGTTTCAATTTGATTGTGAGAGATACATCGGCAACGGTCCATCCTTCACCTAAACAGAGTGAGGTATTGTAATCTGGGCGTGTGTGTATAATATCGATATAGAGACCATAATATGAATCTATTTCTGAGTTATATTTCCTTTAAATACCGGGGTACAAGTGTACTACTCGTGAGTGTCATATTTAGCGTAGTTATGTAGCCATCGTAGTTATTCAGCAGAGTGTTCTGGTTACATGACTTTTTCGTAGTTACTGTCTATCAGATAATGGTAATGCATATGATACAGACTCTCACAATCTAATGTCTTGTAATTATGATGATTGATGGAACATGAAATTCTCTAAGCCTCAGGCGTGTAATTGATTTTAATTTTAGAGCGAACACGAGAGATCTTCGCACCTTTTGACGCCTGGGCATCGTTGAAACTAAAAAATTAATTCGAAGGTTTATAATGCTCAATGTTTATGGATCACGTGGCAAATGAGTGTTGTACGGGGGAAATTCACACATTGACACACTGCATTCATACAATCAAATTATTCCTGATTAAGGTAAATTAAGAAACGTACGTGTAATTTTTCTTATCAAGCTGCACAAAGTACGGGGATCATTTGCATATTTACTTGCTTTTGACTACCGGATACGTGCACGCACTGAAGTGAGACGGGGATGGTATGGGGTACCGATAATCTAATTTTGAATAATTCGTCAATGTTTTAAAAGAAGAATATTAAGTTAGTCATCAGGTATACAAATAGCAAAGCAATAAGTTAAAAATAATGATTGGACGATAGTCAGCCTATAGCAATGGTTGCTTCAGTTATGTACATAACATCCATCATGCTACAACTGAAGCCTCCAAAACATCACACACGGAGATTAACAGGAAGGCTGCGAATTAGAAGCATTCAAGAAGAGAAGACGCAAATTATACATGAAAATTTTACTCTAATGAACAATAATCTTATATATTATCGTCTCATTGAATATTAGAACTATACCAAAGAAATACAATTACATATGTATCTTAAAAGTAGCTTCCAGTAAGATGCGTACCATGATCTATTCGTATCATATAACAACGTTAGACGATACTAGCGAAATCAATCTTAGTGTTTATTCTATGCTAAACAGATTTAATGTAACATGGATGAATCCTTTTCACTACAGATACTCTTTGGAGAAGTACCCACAGACACATAGCTAATATATCAGCTTAATTTCTAGTATTTCTTAACGAGCAGCGAATTGTAAAGTTTTTTGAAAGCTAATGATATTATCTTTATTGACGTGGCTTAATCTCACGTTTCACAACTAACACATGTTGGTAACCACATGAGATTGTGAGGCTAGACATTTTTATCTATGTATAATCAGATAGCATACGATAGCAAATTTTTTAGAATATTAAAGATAGATATAATTTCTCGCTGGAAACTATCTTATCTTGTTATATGCGGGGGAGGAGGACGGGGGTGAGTGTCAAAAAACCCCCACAGTCTTAAGAAGCAATCACCAATAATCAGAACACACACAAAAATTTATAAGAAAATAATGATTCGTTGTCGGCTTTTTATCCTAAATATTTCAAATGTCCCCTGCAATTGTCATAAAAAATATGTCTGTCCCAATCCATGCGTCTAACAATGCCATCCCGCGTCCAGCTCGACCTCTGGTTGTACTCAAAGTAATTGTCAGTGGTCATCCTTGAATATTTGCTAATTCATTGAAATTTAAACTCGGGTCAGCGTCGTGATCCTGGCGATGTATCATCTCAATCCTAAATCGTCAGTAGTCATAGTCGTAATGTCAGAGAACATCGCCCCTTCCCCCCTGAGCGACGTCCCGCCATGGTTGGAGAGTGCAATTTACACATGTGAAGTTCGCAAGGCTTCATATGCCGAAAGACGAAAGCGGGTAGTAACCGAGGCGCTAAATTTGTTGATTAATGTAGAACTAAAATATGGAAATAGGAGGGGTATAAGATTAAATAGTGGGGCAAAGTTTCCGTTTTCTGCCACACAACGAGCTCGGTGATTAGATTTATAATGCGTTGTGGAGAGTGACGGTGACGAAAAGAGCGAGCGAGAGAATTATACCACGGGTGTTCTTAATAATCACGTGGGACTACACCATGTTCGCAAACCAAATCATTGAGGAAAACATTAAACAAGTAGTCTACCATTCAGGAGACGACTACCACAGTATGCAGCGCGCATAGAGGACAAGACTGCTAAGTGTACCCTATATGTTGAGAAGACATTCCGAGGGGTGCCTTGATCTTTCGGTTCTATTTCATAACAGGATAGTTATCGTAATGTCACACGCGCATTATAGTGAGTAACTTTGACAGTTAAAGCCATCGGTATTTAAATTCCAGAGTGTACACTTAATAAACCATACAAACCTAGCTCTTGTTTCCAATGATAATTTACTTTAAGGATGGAGCCGTTAAACTTTGCTTAGATGTGTACTTCGATATTAGTAAAACTTAGATAAGCAGTTATAAAAATGCCAAGATGATCGCGCGTTAGACCAATTTATAGTATTAAGGGAGACTCGAACCAATATCATCTAAACGCCTAGAGACACTCTGTATTCTGCTACCATGGTTATATATGTTTACATGTTACCATAGATAATACTGAATTGTACAGAACATCTGAGTTACCCCATAACGGACTATTTTGATGTCGCTGGGAAGTTAGGTGTGGACGGAGTAGCTTTAAATCGAGGTCCTGTTATAACAGAAGAGTATGTGTCAGTATGAGTCTAAGTAGGTCTCGAGATCTATGACTTGCTTTCTTACGCGAGAAGTAACACACTTAGAAAGGTGCAAGATGTGAGTAATAGATGGCAGAGTGAGAGATAAACAAAATAATTGATTCTTAGTTAGAAAGCTAATTAAACATAGAAAATATAATTGTATCCGGTCATTGTTAGTGGCGAAACTGAGGTACATATGGGGGTGACAGTGGAGGGTCCAATTCTACCTTCACATATCATAAATCTTTTTATAAGTAGTAATATCTTTTCAAGTAATAATGACTGTATCCACCCAAATTATAAAAAACAACGGATATGTCAAATTTTTGTGAAGAGCCAACTTGTAACTACCTGTGTTTATATTATCATTATTAATCTAAAAAATAAGAGCTTTGAGAATTGCTGGGGGACGCGCATCAAATTATAATTTTACGTATTAGTCATAACACTTTTAGGGACGGGTTCTGTTACGACCATATGAGTATAGCTAAATGCTCTTCATCAGTTATCCGTGCAAGCTAACAAATGGGTGTAGTCATTCAGATAATTTATAGAACATTTCTGATCGCAAGTATGATGTTTTTTTCCGTTTATCGTGGAAGATCGTTTATCGGGTTTTGCGTTTATCTCAGTATCTATCGTGAACATCGTTTATCAGTGGTTCTCTAAACCAGCTTATGTGATCGTATGCAAGTTTTCTAGCTGGTAGTTATCCTATCCGTATCGGTGCGTCTGTGTGGAGGGCAACATAAAGTCGTAACAGCGTCGTGGGATAACTAAGTGGTATTTAAAGGATGACTTGCCCTATAGCGGACTAAAACTACACTATTATGCAGAGAGTAGAGTGTGGATGTTTGGGGAAGAGCCATGTGAAATGAGAAGTGTGGAAATGAAAGTCAAGTGTCGATTTACCTCACGATGTTTCGAAATGGTTAATATACGCTGCGGTGGGGTTGACGGATCGATATCCACTTAGCTGAGAAGTGATAGAAACTCATTCTTGACACCGTCATTTAGTTGAGGAGCTATTCTATGATATACCAATAAATAAATATGAGGAATAACAAGACCAAACCCTCCACCCACCTCTCTTCGCGCGTATTATTATATGGATAATAAAGGATTAATAAAAAAAACGATTAAACTTAGCTTAAAACGAGATCAGGGTCTATGAAGAATTTAGTTAAGTTTGTAATAGTTTCTATACATCATTATACTAATTTTGATAAGCCCGATTGACAGCCTCATTCTTTGTAGAATGGCCAAATGAAAAAGAGAATAAAAATAAAACAATGACGTATAACGCTCATCGTAAACAATTATTACTACAGACATCTCACTAGCTGTGTAATTGGTTAGGATCAGTGGGAGGGGAGGGGTCGCGTAGGAAGTATCAGATACTTAGAGCATGTAAAGGTATTTAAAATACAGAAATGGACATTGACTTTGTATCTTATACGAGATATTAGTAACATGCTTCGTTATTATATACTCACTTCAAAACTTCAAACTATTAGAATGAAACTTCACGTACTCCATTACCTGTAATTGGTCATATTGGTCCACTCTTACCCTCAGACGTTGCCCTGTTTCTCTTTTCAGAGGCTAGACACACTCATTGAGTCTCAGAGATTCTGAAGTCAATTATGTTCAAAGAACTAAAATTATTATATCATTGAATATTTCCAATGTCATTATTACACACGTATATTAAGGACACGTCTAAATTTAGATAAAGAGCTGGAGTCTTTGTAATCGAGAATTTGCCATGAAAGATTAAGATGTATTACCAATTAAAACTTGAAGACCAGTAGAATAGATTATTATTAGCTCACCACACAAACGTACATTTTAAAAGTACAGACATTAATTCGAGATGAGACGTACAAGAGTGGTTTCTGGAGTTCTGTGAGTCGCAATATACCCCTGCGCCTTACACAATGTAATCTCGCGTATGCAGCGCAGCGTATTTCCAATTGATTTTACGAAGCTATGGAGAATACGAAATTAAAAACACATTTTAGAACTTAAATTATATAAAAACAGAAGAGGGCGGTATGGTAAATGCGATGACGTCATGTTGAGATCTTGTATATGACTATGAAAAGTTAGAAAAAGACGTCTTTGTGATCTCACTGCTGTATTTAAGTCGCCCACCAAGTTTTTGTTGTGATCAAAGAACTCTAATAGTTTGTTATAAAGAGGGTTCCGCTACTGGGACATTACGAGTCATTTTCTGATCACTATCTAGCAACCTCTCCAGCCGGTGTGTGAACCCTAGTGATGTAACGTAAGATTCGTGAGCGGTTACGTAGCACAACTTCTAGTCTATGTGTCGTTACAGCACATAATTAATTGATCAATACTGATATTATATTTCACATCAAGAATTATTTGAATGGAGTAAACGAGAGTAGTAATCACAGGTATCTTATCGTTTATAAGATCGTCCATTAAATGTACATGTAGGTCTTTATAGAGACAATAGAATTAAATCTCGCGTAAAGAGTATTGGTTAATTGGCATGTAAAACAATCACTCTCTATCCCGTCTCGTACGTGCGCTAGTTTACCTTCGGTCCCATTCGCAGGCCGTAGAAATGAATATATGGACACTGCATCGTTAGAGAAGACTGTAGAGTGGTAAGCACGATGCTACGATAGAGAAGCAAAGAGGCAGTAGGAGATCGAAGAGGAGATGAGAGGGGAGGGGGGGAGTGTGTCACATCAAGCTCATTCCATTAGGATTCCACAAAGACAGTCGACTCCTTCTTCCGTCCATTCACCGCAGTATATATACATGTAGATGCTTAAAGGCAGACACTAGCTTCGCCATCTATAGATATGTGATTTTTAGATCTTTCTTTATAAAAAAAACTTTGATAAATACACAGATTACACGTTATTAGTTAAACATAACCCTGTATCTATGTAATCAGAAAAGACTAACATTCGCTATCATGATACATCTCTTGTGGAGAGCGCCTATAACGTGAGAATATAAACTGTAACTTTGATGAATACCTTCTAGTATTCAATAGGACATTCTTGGTTTCACTATACAGTTTGATTTCAAATCAAGGCCTGACCCGAAGAGGAAATAATGCGAGAGAATTGAGCGCAGTTTGGAAAGGCCTAAAGTGGAAGATGTCAGTGGTTTCATGAGGCACATATATAGAGAGAGAGAGATGGTGGTTATAAATGAAGCAAATCGTCTCTATGTATGAATAGCTCGTCACATACAGTGTTGCCTCATCTCTCGCACCTTTCTACTCTCGTTCGTCTAGACTTAATCAACACCCTTGAACTCTATCTCTTTCAGGTCTAATCAATAGCTATTTTCTTCAAATGCAATTCTCTAAATTCTTCTTTTCTTATATCTTACGGTCAACTTTGAGCTCTCTATTCAGCGTCGACCCCCTTTCCTCTTACTCATCGAGGAGAGAGGAGGAGCTACAGAGTCAGCTGCGGGCTCGTGTCGTATCTACATTTGGAACTATGCCGTTGCAGTGTTCTCTCAGAGGTGTTCTTTGGATTAAGTCACCCCGCTTCCCCAAATGTCTGCGTGGTTAACGAGGGCACTTGCAATTTGGTCAGTCATGTCTTCCTCCTCTCACAGATCTCCGCCCTACTGTCTCACTTGTCTCTCTCTCTCTCTTCGGCTCTTCTACTCGTCTCTGCTTCTCCAATCTTATCCTTTGAAATATCGCCCTCGGTTCGTTGCAACCAAAAATTTGCCGTCTAGCCCTCGTTACCAAATCTCTAACTTGTTTGTCCCCTGCCTCCTCCTCGCTCCTCACGTAACTGGCTCTTTTACCGTTCAGGGTCTTTTTTTACTCTCTCTCGCTCTTAATCCCGGTTTTAAGTTTTTGAAGTGATCGGGTTCGAGAGTTGTATTCGGTTTGCACATGCGCAGAAGTATCGTTGCTAAGGGCGTAACTTTATGCCAATGATTAACAATTTACGCCCGACTTCGTTCCGCTTCGTGAAACAGACAATACTGGCACCGACTCAAAATATTGGCTGTAAAGTTTCTCTCTGACTAGCCTTTGAAATTAGGGCGTAGTCTACGATCTCTCTTTGATGAACAGGGCTC
>CAJDSM010155674.1:0-12320 GCA_903981925.1 Ostrea lurida
ATTTTATACATCTTGTATAAGATTTAAAACCGCTATGGGCCTTTCCTTTTGTTCTATCCATATGATCCTTTAAACTTGCAAAATTCAATCACAATAAGAAATAAAATACTTGTGAATATGAATATATTTTTTTGATACATACAAAAATATAATACAAGGGGTGATATAAAAAAAAATTTCAGAAACTAGTTACATAAATACAAATATTTCTGAGTTTGTTTTCGGACCCCTCCAGCTTTGATCATGGGTCTGTCAATGCCTGAAACACGGGATCTCTGGACATCCTCCATAGCTCACTGTTCTCAGCAATGTCAAATTCTTCCCAGGTCGCTTATTTATCTGCAAGTTATCTTTCAAAACTGGAAAGCGTCGATCAGGAGTCACATCTTGCCAAATCTGGGTTGTATTGGGTGGGGAGGGAGTAATTAAGATTTACTCTGGTGTGCATAACAACTTGAATACTGCAGTTTGCTTCCAATCTTGGCAGTTTCTCAATATGGCTCTGATTAAGTCTGATTGTGATAACTACCGGTAACATGGCAGTATGCATAGTCGACTCCAGTAACGTAAGTTTCAGAGGGAACCTGTAAACAAGAGGATGAGCATCACCTTTCCCATTGACTTATATAGTTACATGTACTGCCAATGGTGATGAGGAGTTTGTGGATGGAGCCCCCAAATTGAACTTTGTTTCATAGAAATGTACCATGTTTCATCACATGTTATAGTTTCGTTCATAAACAAATTTCTTTCCTTTACTTATCTGTTGACAACTCTGTATTTCGCTGGTCATTAAAAAATCTTGTCATGTATCTCAAAATCACAAGAAAAATTACACAGGTATTGGAGTAAATATCATAAGATAGGAAAAAGTAGATTTACATTGATGTTCATGATGTTTGAATTTGACAAAACAACTTGGAATAGACACATTGTGTAAATATCACTAAGACATGTCTGTATCAAGAGCACTGTGTGAACTCTGTCATTATCTGTTGTCTGTATGCGATATTATGTGTTTATTTCATGTACTCAATCGTACTGCATCACTTTCCTTCCTCCTGATTTTATAACACCCTCCCCAAACACTCCCTCACTGTCCCATACTCAGTCGCGAGGTTTAATCCTAGTCACAATTGTCCACTTCAGGACCGTCCGTTCTGGATCAGGATGTGTAGACAGTACATTGTTGATATCTGCCAAATGATTGAACTCATGAGTCTGTCACTATACGCCTAGGTCAAATGACTTCCTATCCTCTGGGCTGGTGTACCGTCGTATTCGGAATCGGACTCTTGCTGAACGTCTTGTTCCCCACTGACCAACGGTCAGCATTAGGCGATCAATATGGCAACGAGTCTCCATTGTTTTTCTTCTTGCTTGTAACACCCCTAAGTGAAGTTGTTTCCCTCCTTTATAGATTTGTTCTCCATCTTCATTTCTATCTTAGTTTCTTGTTTCACTGTGTGTCTCTATAATCGAACAATTTATTTTGGCTATAACTTCTAGTAGTAACATAGCTAGAACCAGGATGTCCCATGACTTGTGGTACGCATAGTTGCTGGTTTCCAGTCCTTTGTGTGGTTATCAGTTTTCTCTGTTTCCTGTCTGACAATGTTCACAGTTCTTTTGGGGACTATCATGTAATTATCGCAGTTTCTCCGTCTGTAGTCTGAGTCACTGTGAAATCAGACATTAGGCCAGTCTATTACATATTGAGACATGGTGGTTCCCGTACGACCGTTGTTGCAACAGGCGTATTGAATGGTTTTATGCCTTACCACTCAATCCAGGTTGCATCCTCCTACACCAGGCAAGATATAAATTATAGAGAATTAACTCCAGTAGGAATGGTATGTAATTGGAATGGCTTGGTCTAACAGCTTTTGTAAAGTTAATGTGAGACTTCTCTGTCAAACTGACATGTTGGTCTGTGTCAGTCTAGCTTCTCTCTATGCTACTTAGCTGCCTAATTCAGGCTGAGGTTCTTCCTTGGATTGTCCGTTCAGTTCTTTCAGAGTGATGGCAGTGTTGACATCCAATATCAGAAGGTCATGTTTTGTATGTCTTTCGATTTGGATTGCGTAGTTAGTGACTGCAAGCACTTGTTCTACTTGATTAATTTTTTTGTTTTGTTACTGTTTGGGTCATGTCTGGAATTTCTGATTTGGTATTTTGGGCATTGTGAGATATATGGAGAGCAGTCCAGGAGATTCTTTTTATGGACCTCACAAAGAACCGAGATATATTAGAATAATGTGTTGATCGACTTCTTGGTGCTCAGGATTTTCTGTGTGTTTTTCGTTTCTTTCTCCATTTCATCAATTTTGGCCATCATATGGATATTTTGCTTTCTGGTTACTGTGAAAAATGTCATTTTTCTTTTTGTTACTGTGGATATAATGCTAGATTCATCTTCTATATGGTTTCCTGTTTCAATTGCTTTTTCTTGTTCTTGCTTCCATTGCAATTTTCTTGGCAATATCCGTTGACTTTGTGGTCCATTTGATGGGGGGACCAAAGTATCGCAGTTTTCAGGCGAAAACTGGAACATCCACATCTGCTGGCAGTTGGGCCCTCACATCTCCAGTTTGGTGTGAAATTAATACGTTTCAGAGAAAAGCACACGGTGACCCTTAGTCTTCGTTTGAAATGACGAGTGTCATGTGGTTGGGGTACTTGGGCCTTGTCCCCATGTTCTGACACAGTCCACACACAAAGAGTTGACAGTTGGTTATCAGAACGCTGGGTAGGCTGACACAAAGGTCAAGGTGATGACCTCCTCTGCCTGGAAGGTGGGCGTGGCCCTAGCCGATAAAGCTGGAATAAGACAATTCATATGCGATTGTGATTTATTGTCAGCTGTAGGAGTGGCTGATCCACTTGTTATTGTGTAAAGAATGTGGGGGTACTTTCGTAAAATTCTTTAATATAGTAGTTTACCCGAATAATTTACAAATCTAGTATAATGAAAAGAATATATTATCTGTTTACAATTTCTGTGTTTCCTGTAAAAATGATTTAGAATCTTTGAAAAAAAAAATGTAAGTGTCTAATTTTATGAGATCATACTCTGAATCAATATTACTGAATGATTAATGTTATTGATGCATGACATATATAATATGGAAATATCAACTGCGACTAGCATGCGCGAATTAAAGTTCTATGGAGTCCATGCCAGACAAGTTGCTTGAAAATGGCTTGTTGGTTTTTTTTGTAGGAACTTATTAGTTTACTGTCCTTAAATCATTGTTTAAAATCCCTTTATATTGTAATAGAATTTGATATTCTTTCATAAATTGTCTTCTAGATGGTGTTGACTTGGTAAAGTAGTAATTTGTTGAGAATAATGTTCTTAATTCTTTTACGCATCATGCAGTATAATATGATATAAACGACTTAAGTACACCTGTCATGACTAAAGTGTCGTATTTTTCTTTCAATTCTTCTGATCTCATCATGTTGGGAGAATATAATGTAACGCCTTGACTTTAGTTTATAAGCTGTTAGTAATTGTTGTTACATTTGCACTCTTACCTTTATATGCCTGTTAACCTCTCAATTGCTGTGTGTCGAATCAAGAAAATCATGGCCCCACGCCAATATTCATACACAGGCTGGTAATGTACTTTCAGGCTTTGGTATTACATAATCTTATCCTGGAGTAGACTATGAACACACCAGGCTTTTGTTCTGCTCAAGAGTTATTGCTCTTTGTAAGTTATATATCATGGTAAATAACAAAACTCTTTAATCATATAGAAAAGGTATATTCAACTATTGTCTTGAATCATTGACTAAATCTCAAGAAACTATTGACCCCTTGAGTGTTAACTCAGCAATATACGGAGAATTTAGATATTGCATGCAGCAGGATATTAATAAAATATAGTAGATAGCTTAATAGCAAGAGCGGGACATGTTAAGCTTAATATTGCTCCATGGCCAAAGGAACATACAATATGATAAGTTGTGAGAGAAGCATGGTGATTTTGCTCTTCAGAGATGAAAAGATAACGGAATACCATAATGCACCTGGAAAACAGTCGCCTTCGCTGCCGTATACTATTGCAAACTACACTCAATGGGTCAAAAGGTATTCCGCAACTGATAATCTTTATCGCTCTTATATGAAATAGCATTGATAAATTATAATTTTTTAGAGGCAACTATACTTTCTTCGATAGCACATGGGAAACTAACTGGAGGGGGGGATTAATATGTAGAGATAGTGAATGTGCTCTTAAATATAATGTTATTATTCAATTAATTATATAAGTGAAATTAGCAGCTGCGGAAATACTTTTAGATACTTAGTTAAGTTGCCTCAATGGAATTTTAATATAAATCGTGCAAATGAGAAGGCGACATTTTCAGGGGCACTTATGGGTATTTCCGTATCTTTATTTCATCTGAAGAGCAATCATGTTCATATGTATCCATTTGCCCATGGAGCAATTTAAGACTTAACATGCCGCCTTGCTATTAAGCTATCTAGTATATTTGGATTTAATTGATGCTGCTGAGAATAATCTTAAATTCCTTCAGTTATATTGCTGAGTTTAACTATACCAAGGGGTCAAAGTTCTTGAGATTTTAGTCATGTGATTCAGTGAATATTACTCTTTATCTATAGTGATTAAGAGTTTGTTATATTATAACTGTACAAAGAGATAACTCTTGAGTCGAAACAAGAAGCCTGTGTGTTTAATATCTACAGGAAGTATAAATCACCAACCGATAAGTACTTTCCAGCTGATATATTGGCGTAGGGGCCATGGATTTCTTGTTTCACACACAGCTTGGATTACAGGCATAAAAGGTAAGTCAATGTACCATTACTAACAGCTTATAATAAGTATGGTACAGTTTATTATCTCCAACATGACTGAGATCAGAAGATTGAAAGAAACTACACACTAGTCTATTACAGGTGTACTTAAGTCGCTTTATATCATATTATTCTATGATGCCTAAATTAGAAATATTCTTAAACTATTTCCAAGGAACATAAAATGTGTGAAAAAGGAAATATTTATTCATGATAAAGGATGTGTAAACAATGTGTAGGAACAGTAACTAATAAGGCCTAAAAAAACAACCAAGCATTTCCAGGGCAAAGTCGTGCATGACTCCATAGACTTTAATTCAAAGTCGCAGTGTAATATTCCATATATATA
This sequence comes from Ostrea lurida, assembly GCA_903981925.1. NCBI lineage: Eukaryota > Metazoa > Mollusca > Bivalvia > Ostreida > Ostreidae > Ostrea > Ostrea lurida. Next base: position 5,184 of record CAJDSM010155674.1, read on the forward strand.
TATGTCATGGCATTCAATTAACATTTTTAATCATTCATATATTGAATTCAGCGATGATCTCGATAAATTAGACACTTACATTTTTTTTTTCTTACAAATATTCTAAATCATTTACAAGGAACCAGAATTGTTAAACAGAATATATTCTTTTCATTTAATACTAGATTTGTAAATTATTCGTGTACTAGCTATATTAAAAGATTTACGAAAGATACCCCACATTTAGTTACACAAATAACAAGTGGATCAGCCAACTCTAAGCTGAACAATATAATTCACAAATCGCCCTTTATGAATGAAAATTGTCTTTTTTTATTCCTAAGCTTTTATCGGGCTATGGCCAGCGCCCACCTTCCAGGCACAGGCAGGTCATACCTGTGACCTTTGGTGTCAAGCCTACCCAGCAAGTTCTGTAACACAACTGTCAACTCAGTTTGTGGTGTGACTGTGTAGTAAACATGTGGACCAAGCTCAAGTAACAACCACATGACATTCGTTCATTCAAAAGACAGAGGTCACCCAGTGGGCTTTTTTCCTGCGTGTAAATTTCCACACCAACCAGACGATGTGCAGGCCACTGCCAGCATGTGTGTTTCCGTTTGGCCTGAAATGCAATATTTGGTCCCCATAATGAGACACAAGTCAAGGATATGCCAGAATCTTTCCATGACAAGAAAAGCAATTGAAAAGGAAAACCAAAGAAATGAATCTAGCATATTTCCACGTACCAAAAGAATGAAGTACGAAGCAAAATTATCCATTATGATGGCAAAATTGATAAATGGGAAAGAAAAAAGAAACACACAGAATATCTGGCACAGAAGGTCGACACAATTTTCAATAATCTCGGTTCTTTGATGAGGTCATAAAGAGAAACTCTCCTGCTGCTTCAAATCTCATGCCAAATCCAAAATCAAATCAAATTCCAGACATGACCCAAACAGTTAAACAAAACAAGAAATATCAAAAGTCAAACAAGTGTCGCAGTCACTAACTACATCCAAAAGTCGAAGATACAGAACTATGCCTTCTGATATTGATGTCAACTGCCATCACTGAAAACTAACAACATCAAGGGAGAGACTTCAGCTGGAATTAGGAGAATATAAGGCTAGCCTGACACAGCAAATGTCCAGTTTGAAAGAGGAATGTCTCACATTTTACTGTTAAAAAGCTGTTAGACCAAGCATTCCATTACAACCATTCTACTGGAGTAATTCTTCTATATCATGTTGCTGTGTAGGATTGGGAGAAGCCTCGGATAAAAGTGGTAAAGATAAAAACATAAGAGTGTTGACATACCGGTTCTGTACGGGACAACATTCCATATGTAAACGACTGGCCTAATGGCATCAAGTGACCAGAGGGAGAATGGTATAACAGTGAGGTCCCAAAAGAATGTGGAACATTGTCAACAGGGAGAACAGAGAAACTGATAACCACCACCAAAGGACTGGAAACAGGCAAAACTATGCTGTACCAAGTCAGGGGGACATCCTGGTCAAGTATGTGTCTACTGATGATAGCCCAAATAAAATTGTTCGTTATCAGGGACACACAGTGAAAACAGAAATATTATAGAAATGAAGATGGGAACCAATCTATAAAGAGAGGGAACACTCACTGTATTTGGTGGAGAACAACAATGGAGACGTCTGTGCGTTACTGATACGTGCACTGTCTGACACTGTGGTGTGTGGTGTAGCAGTCAGCCGAAGAGTCGACATTCGATACGACGTAGACATATTCCAGTCCAGAGGAAAGAAGTCATTTATCCTAGCGCGTATATGACATGATCCATGAGTCAGATCATTGTGGCAGATATCAACAATGAACTGTCTACACATCCTGAATCAGAACGAGACGGTTTGAGATGTGTGGACAATCTGTGGACTAGATAAACGTCCGCGACTGAGTATAGGACAGTGAGGGGAGGTGTTGTGGGTGGGTTTAATAAATCAGGAGAAGTGAATAGTGATTGAGTACATGAAATAACAATCACAGTAAATAAATCGCATACAGCACAGATAATGGAAGAGTTCACACAGTGCTTTGATACAGAACATGTCTTAGTGATATTTTACACACTGCTGTCTCGTTCCAAGTTGTTTTGTGTTCAATAATTCATACATCATGAAACATTCAACTGTCAAAATCTACTTTTCTATCTTATATATGATACTTTACTCACCAATAGCTGTGTAACATTTTATCTTGTGATTTATGAGATAACATTTAACAAGTATTTAGAATTGACGCTGCATAAATACATGAAGTTGTCTAATCAGCATTGTAGGTTAAATAGGCAAAGACAAATTTGTCCGTATATGAACGAAACTATAATGTATGAAACCATGGTGAACACCTTTTCCTAAAGGTATGAATAACATACAAAGTGGTCGGGCTGGTGGCACGGTGAGAGAACTATCATATTGGCAGATACATTGTTACACTATATAAAGTTCAATGGGAAAATGGTGAGTGCTCATGCCTCATTGTTTTACAGGTTCCCCTCTGAAACTTACGTTCTGGAGTCGACTATGCATACTAGCCATTTACGTAGTTTACACAAATCACGACTTAATTCAGAGCCACTATATGTAGAGCAAACTGCCAAGATTGGAAGCAAACTGCAGGTTTAAGTTGTTATGTCACAGTCGCCACCTCTAAAAGGACTTTGATTATTTCTTAATTCACTTTCCCTCTCCACCAAGTAACATAATCCATTTTCGTGAACTTGGCAGGTCAAGATAATAGATATGTGAGCATCCTATGCAATCGAATGCAGGTCTCTATAATTGCACATGAGTGCAAGGAACTGTAAAGATATTAGCATGTAGTTAGAAAATGTATTGACTACACTGCAGCTTGAAAATATAGGCCATCGTGACAAAGGTCGGTACCACGGCTAGTTCCTGTATTGGGCACAAAGATTCTAATTTCCTGATGGTGCGTGTAAAATCTCGAAGCAATTGATTTCGATCCTAGTGTGATCGCGAGTACTAGATTAACATGCTCTCGTTCAAGTGGTAAGAATACCTGCCCCAGTAAATGGGGTGATGGAGTCATGTATCTCAAGGTCGCGAGATGTGTAGGGCCTCGTGATTCTCCATAAATCACTAGAGGAAAATCTCAGAATTCTAGAGAGCGTAGGCCATCGTAAATTAATTTCTATATTACAAGAGATAAAGCTAGTGTTTCGGAGGACAGTCCGATCATAGACAGAAACAGTTACATTCTTGCCAATGTACAACATTATTATTTGACAATATAGATTTAAATGTAACTAGTCATTCTTCTTGCCAGAATGTGTTGCCTTTGTCTTGTCTGGATATGATGCAACGATCTGAAAAGCTATGGAATTGGTTAGATGTTGAAAATTTGTCGTTATTTGTATATTGGTATATTCAACAAATAATTTTTACTAAGTCACTTCAAGTATTTGTTGAATTTGTTCAAATGCTGAAATTTCTTTATTTGCTGATTCTTACGTCGAATTTTTTTTGGTCACTATATCTATATAATGGCTGTCCATATGGATTATGATATTAAGCACGGGGGATAAAGAGCGTTCAAAAGGAGGAACCCCATGAAAGAACCTGCGTCTTAGTTTTAAATCTCTATAAGTTAATAATTCTCGTACCTAGGCTAGTAAAGATAGCTGGAATATTTTTATAGGGAAGATAAGAGGATTTCTGAATATCTTTATATTTTGGTATTAACACGCTCGATCTAGAAAGAGCATGTACTCGTGCCTTATTATGAGCTCCACTCACTGTAATCCTATTAATGTGCTTAGGATATGCGGCAATTTTGGGGTGACGTAGAGCATTTTTGTCGTTCTGTAAATCAATGAATTTGAAATGGGGAGAATAGTCGTTTTTTAATGCCCCCCTAATATTTATCGCATATAACAGCTGTCATTGATAAACACAAATGACACAAAGCTTGAGAATCCTCACTCTTCAAGATGAAACAATTATGAACAAGGTAGCTAGCGTCCAACGACAGTCTATTTTCACTGACTGGAGGAATTTCTCTCAGATATTCTTCCACCTAAGAAATACGTCGGATTAAGCGATGTCTCTAAAGTTGTCTGAACTTGGGGAATTGGAAGCTAGAAATTCAACATGTCTGGAGATCACCCGTAAGGGTTACGCGCACAGTGTTCGTGATCTATACAAATATATTCAGATGAGTAGCTGTCGCTATAGTCATATTGCATAACGATTCCGATAGCTACAATATGGATTTGCATGGGATGCAAAGTACAGCGATCTTCAACAGACATGTTACGCTTTGTCCTCTCTCGCTCTCTTCTTGAGACACAGCTTGCACTGACCATATCAAAAGGCTTTTTGAGATCGCAAGTCCAAATTCTGGGTTTCATGTAAACGTGGTACTTAACAATAATGGTCAATTTGTTATTTACTGCAGTGATGCGTGTGACCACTCCTTCCCGGGTGCTCGAGTATCCTGCTACTCAGAAATAATTACACTTTCGAATCGTTTTATGATTTTAATTGTATGACTTGTTAAACTTAAGAAAAACCACAAACTCCATTATTCCTGTCCTTACTACAATACCGTTAGTAGCAAAGATCTAAAACTTTGACCGGTGGAAATGAATAATGTGCTGTGAGATGTACAGCCCAAATACTTTTATGTCGATTGTCAATTAGAAAGATTTGATATTCTATACACACAAATATTTGGCATAGATCATTCAGTTTTGTGACTCACTTTGTATGTGATCTACTATTGATCAATTACCTAAGAATCACAGACACTCCTCGCTCGGCATGATCTCCGGCTGCGAAATCTCGAGAACAACAGCTCATGTCACTTCACATGTTACGCGTTCCGTATTATATTCTATCTATCTCCTAACTCGATATGATTTCTTGATTCGGCCTCACTGTTCGATAGAAGGATGCTTATTCGCTGGGAATAGTACCTCTGGAATCCATTTGTTCATTCAAGATGCGCAATTTGGACTTAAACATATCAATCGTATGAGTTTCATTGATTGCAATATGATCATCTTAAGAGTAACGGTTATGTGGCTGATGTGGTAGTGTGTTTGTTGTGGACCTATGTGTTTGTGTGTGTGCTGGGTGTTGTCGTCTATATATAGAAAGTAGATACCATTAATCAAGCAATTGCCCTTCATCGAACTGTTTTGACGCCATAAATTGTTAGCCAATATGCGTCTGAGAACAGCTTTCACGCGACACACGACACCACGGTACTTGGCTTATTTTCGGCCGGAAGTGCGTGGGAGGAGTCGCTTTTTGTGCACATATACGGTGCACTCTCCGCTTTTGTCTGCTTTCTTAGGTTGGAGTTAGAGTATTCTCTATCTAAGCAAATGAATGGTATAAATCCTCGAAGCTCAGCTACCTCGACGTGCATAGTGTTTTCGTTTGCTTCATCTCTTGGGCCTAGAATATCATGTCATTGAATCCAACACATTGCAGCCGTATAAAATGCTATAGCGATTAGAACTTTATAATATAGCTTAAACGTTATTCATAATAACCATGAAGACTCATCTATTGTCATTCTAATTCTCTAATAATGTCAAATTGATATTATTGCGTAATGAAAATTGCATTTCTTCTATTAGATACTCTCTCAATTTCATTTGAACATTGCACTGATCACCGACGCATGTACACTGTTGTGATATATTACTTCAGAATTCTTCTATAATACATGTGGCGATAAATTCCGGATCTGACTGATGGAAGGACGTAAATTGCTAGGCCAATATCTTTGTACCTAACCTGAAAACAAGTCGATTTTGTTCTAAGAATACGTTTTTTTAATCAGTGAGTGTAAAAATGATAGTATTGTTACACTAGATATGGCGTTAATGGTTCATGTATGATTTACCTACATAAGATGACACTTAAAAAAGCGCGGGGCAATCCTACTGAAATGAGGCCAACCTCGGTACTACAACTAGCAAAGGCTGCAGAAAAATTACTATGGTGAAACAAAACAATTGATCTTATCCATCCAAAACATTTGAATACAAGGCCTCTACTACGCAAACGGTCCACTCAAATAACCAACATTTCAAAAGTTAAAGTTTTGCTTATTCATGTGTAGGCGATCAACATTTATGACAGTAAATGTAGTCCGGGTCTAAAATTTGTGTGTGTGATCCATACATGGGTCCTTTCGAATGATGGGGAGCAATCATATTATATATACATCATCGTGCAGTAAGTAAATACACTTTATCCTGTATTAGGTAAATCCTATATACATGCATGAAGTGATCAGTTGCATCGTAACTTATTTGTTGCAGGCGGTGTGCGCAAGGAATTGGGGGATAGGGACGGGTTAGACTTAATCCTATTGTTCTATAGGGTATAATTGTCTGTGCAACACTTCGGCATAAAAGAAGGATTACATATGCGTATGGTTTCGCTAGTTGGTGCAATGTTGAATTTCTGAGGGGGTTCCTAACGTGGAACATGGGATTCAATTCAATGTGGATATCGCAATTCACATACTTCACATAACTCAAGTGCCTAGGTAATATTCCGAAAAAAACATGCGAGAGTTGGCTAATCACCAATACTATAATATGACGTCATAGTCAAGATGTAGAAAATTGCAAGGGAAAGGTCGGAGGACTTATATTGAGTTATAAATGATATGTAACCCAATTAACTACACTTGTATTTCTATGAAGCATAATTTACTCGATCTTTTATTGGAATTAAACTAAAACTCATTGGAGTAGAAGATTGTACACTAACGAATTTTTAGGTTTAAGTTTTCAGCATAATGAAATCGTATGGTCACAAAGGAATGGGGTGACAATGTTTTGTTTTTTGGAGAGAGAAGAGAGAGAGATGTAGGACGCAGCCAGCGACGAGAAGAGAAATTGAGAGAGAGAGGAGCAGAGAGAGAGGAGAGAGAGAGAGAGAGAAGAGAGAGAGTAGAGAGATAGACGAGACGAGAGAGAATTCACTAAAATGTACAATGATCCTAACTGTTTCTTAATTGGGATATGTATGATTAAGCTGTAGGTATGATGGTTAAGTCTAATATTCACTAAAAATAATTAAAGTACACCAACATTCCTAATATTGTTCCTGACACAAATCATACATTGCA
>CAJDSM010155688.1:0-13849 GCA_903981925.1 Ostrea lurida
GTATGTGGTTTTACTTATATTTAATCGAGTAGTGGTTCAACAAAAATTTATTTTGAAAGGGAAGGGCTGGTATGGGAATCTTGGTGAACCGAAAGTTCAGCCGAAACATGCACTAATTAAGAATAAAATAACTAAAGAATAAAATATCCATTAGTGCTAATTATTTCTCAATGACTCAATGACAATTCCCCTCCGTAGGAAAAATACCTAGAAGAACATCCCAGGTAGCACAGCAATGTTTTAAATAAAACATTTTGATAACATTTACAAAAATGTCGGGAAAAATTTTTAAAATGGTTATCACCGTGTGATTTTGTATGGTCTCAGAAACATGTTAAAACGTTCTCAATAACATTTGATCACAATGTTTTAAAACATTTCTTGAAACATTTTTTTTTAACTTCTGCAGAAACATTATACAAACTTTTCATTAAAACATTATTGAAACATTTTATAAATGTTTTATTCACGTGATTGATTATGGTCTCAGAAACATGTGTTTTAAAACGTTTCTTGAAAACATTTTTTTAACTTCTAAGAAACATTATGAAAACTTTTGCATAAAACATTATTGAAACATTTATAAATTTTATTCACATGATGAATCGTAATCGGTCTCAGAAAATTGTTTTATAAACGTTCTTTGAAACATTTTCAACTTCTCAATAACTTATATACACATTCACAAACAAGAGATCGATACCTAATGATGCAAGAATATTGTACAAAGATACTTCTATGTCAGGATTAATGGTTTAGCTTCAATTTCCTACAGAAGAGAAGCAAGTGGCTTGTTAAAGGAAAACTCAAAGAGACACTCTTTCGGTGAAGGGAACAAATTAATTATCTTACAAAAAATCGACTCAAAACAGTGCGACTGTAAAAAAAGCTTTCCATCAGAGCGATTGGCACAGGCATTGACTTGAATATACAAGACATTGGTTAGAATGAAGGGCTTCCACATTCACAGCTACAGCCTTTTGGCCCTGTCTGGGATAAAACTCCGATGATTCATATCAGCTTTTCGTTTTGAATTTATTGATTTAGAAACCACGTGACCAAAAGCCCTTCAACAAGAGAGGTGGATAATGGAAGTAGTATTTCCACTGTTACTCTTGTTTGATCTCATTTTTCATACGAATTTTAAGGATAGCAGCCATTTCCTGTGGGGCTCCAGGCAAAGATCTTAATGAGAGACTTTGATAGCTGAAAACAACAGACTGGGACTTACCTTTTACCAGAAATCCATGAGCAGAAATTTTGGCTTTTGGAGAGTGGGGAAAACTTACCCTCTCAAATCGTTGCAGGTAGTAATGTTTCTATATGTTGTCCAAGTTAATAAGTTCTTTCATGGTATACACAAGTAAGAAAATGGGATATTTGATCGAGATTTCGCAAGACAATGCACAAGTATTTCCTGCTTATGCCCTAGTGAAAATGCTCATATCTCATCCACCAACGCAGCAGGTGTACTCTTAGACGTAAGCTGTAGGCTTCGCAATAGCATTTCGGCCAAGACTAAGGACATTGTCCAAGGGAAAACCGCATGTCAGGTATCCAATTAATATGCGAGGGTAAGTCTTAAATGTATAATCATCTGCTGCCGAAACTGAGCTTATCCCTTTTACCGAATTCCATTCTGCGAGCGAGTCTCTCCAGGAATCTTTCTTATGACTTTCTGCCTTATCTCAGGGTAGTCATTCGTGGTTCTGTAATAATAGAGATAGTCTTGAGAGTTAGCCGTAAGATTCTACGCTTTCACTCATATTTGTCGACACGCTTTTACTGCAGATGCCAACAACAGACAGCAGAACGAATAGATCCAACTAATTGAAAACAAAAATGGGTAATTATTACGAATACTTAGGCAGGATAATAAGTAATGCGTAATGGGCCAAACGGACACGTAGGCTCTAACCAATACAAGGGAAGATTTCCACGGAGATTCAGATTAACGTGTATATATCAAAATTAGTCATTGTTGACAAAAGCCAGCTTCCTGGTGTCAAGTTGCCTGCTTAAGTGTAGCGATCCGGTAATGAATTTGGATTGCGATTATTTAAAGTTCAATTGAAGGTTGGATTTACCTTGACATAGTTTGTGCCTCCCCTAGGGAATGGTGCTCCTCTGGAGGACATTTCTGGTGCAGGACATTCACAATCTCTACCGAGTCCGAGGTGGTTAGATGTTTTTAGGAGAATGATAAGGATCTTTGGCAAGCGCTTGCTCGAAGACTAGAACTTGCTTGTAAATCTCCAAAATAGTTGAAGGGTGTATTCTTCAATGCGTAACAAGAATTGTTTCAAAAGGGTAATGTAACTCATTGAGATACTGAAATTGGTCAAACGTATAGTGTACATATGTTACAAGTAATAAAAAATATTTTAAGTGATCAAACTGACAAGAAAAACACTTGCACATGAAGAAACAACGCGCGACTTCGGAATCAACACAAGGCAGGGAATTATATGACAGTCACTATTATGTACATTGTGTTGTGTCGGGTCTATTAGTTGGTCAATTTTTGTACAGGGTGCTCCATTTACAAAACGTACCAGATAATAACTTTTGAATAGATGTGTATTTTACTCTCCCTGCTGTTTATCTCTTTTCAGTCGAGGCAACATATGAGTTGCCAATTATTGAAATATTCCAGTCAGGGTTTTTGCCCAGTGGTAGCCAGTCTCGAGGTGAAATGGAGGTGCGAGTAAATAATCTTGCATAGATTATCCTATTTCGACAATGCTCTCAGCGTTCCTTCCAACGTTAAGTTGTGTTAGAAAAAAGACCAGTCGCATTCGCAGTACTGTGGAGGGGAAGAAACCCATGATAACATTAGATCTTCTCTGAACCACTCAATAGGGTACGGTCTCAGATATACATATAGATCATATAACAAGCCGGTCTTTTTTGATATATATAATTTATCCTGTCACTCTCAATTTCGATAGAAGCCACCTCTATATTTTTACCAAGTATTCCAAAAAAACATGCAAAATTCGTGAATATATATATTAGCTCATATCATTATATTCTAGAATCACCCGAGATGAACATTGTATTAGGATTGTTGAGATTGAATTGTCACCATGTAGGACGACAAAAGGTCTGCACATTTTCGTACATAAACAAGCCAAATCTCATAGTTAGAGTACATAACCCAAAAATTATATTGATCAAGAAAATAATATGGCGACACTAAAAACAGCTACCTTTTATTCTAGATTTGTACTTGGGGTATCAACTCGAAGAGACAATTTTATTAACTGATTGGCCTTTTGTGACTATAGCGCCATTTATCCCAGATTACTAAGTGTTTCAAAGCGCTTTTAGAATATTAGTAGTTCTAATGGCAACAGATCATTTTATATCTTTACTTTGTGCGGTCCTTATGGAATAAAAGCAACGCGTTTTTAGGATTTGTCAAATATGCAGCGACGGCAGAAGATTGCCTCAATCAGTATACGAGTACAACAGAGAGTATCTTTATGTGATGCGGTTGAATCACCCATCCGGTACCTTTTGAGTGGCTGCTCGACATTCGTTGCACGGCGCGGGCGGGACCTTATGCTACTTCTAGCTGATAGTATTGTTGCGATATTACCATCAGGACTGTTCGCCGCTAGGTATTGAGAGAGTCAGCTTTTTTGTTGATAAGGTCATAACCTCCATTATTCAGTGGTGCATCCGAGAATGATAGTGCACAGTTTGTTCTCATTCCAGACATCTCAGAGTGTAAGTTTGTAACAAATGGGTAGACCATTTTTAAGTTGCCAGTTTGTTACTCTCTCTCTCATGAGTAGCAATCCGACCTTAAGTTAGGCTATTGTGTAAATCATATAAAAATTAGAAGGTACTTTTTACGCAACCACATGTCACGTAGATCGGTACCCCAGTTATTTTTAAGCCGATCGATCAATCTCATAAGGCGATGGAAAGCTTCACTGTGTGCGCCAGTGAGTGCTGTTGAGGTGTTTGTCAAGATGTCAAGAAAGGCCAACAAGAAACTGAAGAAGGGTGTGAAATTAACTGGCTCACAAAGGCAAAGAGTTAGTGATTAGACAGTTCAGATAGACAACAGACCAGAAAGAAATTGAAACCTAAAAGAATTGTGTTCCGGATACCACATACAAGTTCCACCTGAAGCTCTCGCCCTTCCTGACGATGATAAAGTTGTTGCGGGTAGGAGGGACGAATCAAGGCAGAGGGCTATGACCATAATAGAAGCAGAAACACCCCTCATGTTTAATACCAGGGAAATCACAATCATTGCGTACCTTGATAAGTTGCACAATGTCCACTTTCGACTGAGATTGGTTAGCGTTACTTAGCAGCCAGGAAGACATATCACAGGAAGGGTTATTCGAAAAGCGGAGCTAAACTGGATCACGGAGGGAAAGCGGGCTTTTATCTTTACACCGTCATGTTCAGAATTATTAGGTTGCTTTATTTTTCTTTCAGCTTTCACTATATTACACTACCTAATAGATTGGATAGGGATATTAATGCTCTATAAGAATAAAGTAGAATTTCAAGATGCAGCGATTTTGAGCTTACACAAGAGCCACTATGTACTTACGGAACCAGGCTTGAGATGAGTATTCTTTGTTTTTAAAGGGTTTTATTGGCAATGTTTTGCTCAGCGAAGTTTTAAGTATTTCCAAAAATATAAAAGGTATGATTATTGGGGTCAGAAGTTTTCATAACGGTTCAAAAAAGATCTATCTGATGTGTCATGGGAAAATGAGTTTTTTGAATGGTATTAAGTTTACGAGTAGAATTTTAAAAGAAATATTTTTTTATTGTGGAGAGAAATTATGCTATGGGTGTTAATGTAAGTGAGGGATGTCCGCATGGAGTTTTGAAAGAAGTATAATCCTTCAAGTGCAGGTTTTGAAAACAGGTTCTTAGGACACAATCATATATAAGAGCGTTATACGATGTTACTGTTTAAACAAACAAACAGCCAACAATGCTTGTTACTTCGCCTCCCCCTCCAGCCCGGTGGAACTGGTACCACTCTTGACCACAGAGTGTGCATCTAGTCATATGTACACTTCATTTTACACTTCTTGGCTCTTAAAGGGCATGGACACGTTCTAGTAAAATGTTCAAATTTTAGATTTCCCATTCTTGAATGGTTACGTGAAGCTACAACTTATAGGTATTCAATCTCTAACATGAGATATCATTCTGCACCCCAAAAACTTGAACGTCATTTGTTGACGCGGTACAACAGGAGATAACACACATACAATCAAAGCATGATATGTAACACATACAAGACTCGTTTGTCTCAGTGTTTATGTTTACCTACATTGATATGCTAGTATACGTTCCGGTTAAGCAGATTTTTTCACATAGTTATACAGATTCATTCTGAACACAATTTGTTAAAACCGTTTCCTAGTGCGGCGGAGTGTGAGGTGAACTTTCCTCACCGCTCTCATCCTTTTGCGTTTTTAAAACCATACTGTATCTTTTCTGTGTGGCAACCAATATTTTATCGTAAACTCAAATACAAGTGCTCGAGGCCTTTTTACATTGTGAAGAATTGCAAATGCTGGATATCCTTCTTAAACTCAACGAATTGGACGTTTTCAAAATCTGGCCTGACCATTAAGGAATATACCCTACAGGGTCAGCCAGATAGTAAACATAGTTCTTAAAAATGGTGGAAATTCCTAAAATGCATTTGGGAAGTCTCCTATTTTCTTTCTAACTCATGAGACGTGAAGTCGTGCCATGCTCGCACCCTCGTCTTTTAAAAATTACAGTAGAATAATCGTACGCATTTTCTCTCCGTCAAGAATTGGTATAGGAGATTAGGCGGGCCCGGAGAGCGGGATCATCTGCTAGTTTCTTTCTTATAGTCTAAACACGTTTTCGAATAAGCTTTAATCATTACGTCATACGGTTTTCGGTTACTATCCGGGCCAGTACGAATCCTCATCTGAAACATCCAACCTCGTCCCCGGACGAAACCACGAGTCCGATGAAATACTCGCCAGAAGCAACCAATAGGCCGAAAGAGACTCGTAGCCTGAACACAACATGTAATCGTGATCCAATTGCCAGCCCTAGTTTAATCCATAAGGTTATATTATCAGTAATAGCAAGATTGCTAAGGAGAATATCACACAGCCCAATAGGATATAAATAGTCGGATAAGAAAAGACGTGTCCGGAGAGGAACTCAGAATATGTAGACCCATTTACAATAGATGTTGTGAGGAGGAATTACAGAAAATGGACAAACCGCAGACCTCTGATTTATAGTGTATAAGTCGTTTGTGTTAGCCTCGAAGGCAATTTGGCAAGAATTTAGACGCCAGACGGAGGTAATCTCTCGTAACATAGATGAGGCCTTGCCAAAATGACAGCGATAAAATGAATCATCGGAACTAAAATCTGACCATTTTAATCGAAGAAGAGGCACTGAATTGGTTGGTAGACAACAGTCTATGTGGATACCGTACATCAGTGAGATACTGTTTGTTTGACGCCAAGGGAAATAAAATTTCTGAACACAGGAAACGATACTTCTAAACTGGTGGAGCATTAATTACTGAATCATTTGGATACGTGTTCCTGGTATCAAGATGAACACTTTTGCAGGGAATATGAATGTTTACTGTGTCCGGAGCATGAAAATAATTTTCTTCTGAGAATGTGCGTTAGGTTACCAAAGATGATGTATGGGTAAATCAACCGGATGAAGAACAAATTACGCCGAAAACAAACACGATGTGAATGCCACGTTAAGAGACGATATCAAGGATAAGGACAATTACTCGTATCCCGAGACCCGGTCCGACAAGTACTTAGAATGCTTACGTGGATCTGTCTAAGTTCAGGGTGCAGGCAGGTATTATGATCGGGTAACGATTGTTAGCGGTTAACGTCTTGGCCGAAATGATTAGCCTAATAGAAATAATTGAAATTTGAATACATGAAATGTAGAATTGTAGATTGTGGCAGAAAATATATTATCTACAAACAAAATGGAAAGGGACTGAACTATGATGTAAGACCGATTCAGAGGATTTAATTAATCTTAGAATGGAATTCTCAGGCCCCTAATGCAATATATTCTACTTGTATCTTTCAACTAAATTCAAAATCCATTGTAAAAATTGCCTGCACTTAGAGAACCCCGTCTATTGAAACAAGCCGAGGCATTATCACTAATAGTAAGAGTCAGCTTCAATTTTTTTTTATATAAATAATCTTCCCAAGCGTGCAAATAGGAGTCAGAAAATTCAGCGCTTCAATTTGCATACGTTCCGGCATTATTTAACGCAATAGAATTTTGTTCAGTGACGTATTTTAACATTGGGAGCAGTGCCACATCCGACGTATATCATTCGCTCAGACATCAATATCCGTGCCTATGAGTGGAGGTAAAAGTAGTACTTGGTATGCTAGATGCCGTCGGACGGAAACGCAGATAGCTCGAATCCCTTATACGAAGATAACGTCGAATACCTTACTGAATGCTTATTACCTATATTCTTGATACGAATCAATTAATATAATCAAGATCAGAAGCAGTGTTTTCAAAAATGTAAATATAGAATAATGTCGTCAATCCACGCAAGCTTTATTTCTGTGATAGTTGAACCCACCCAATCTTTCTCTACAGTTACAAACACTACTCACAATTACTGCCAAATTTCTTTCTCCGCCTAATGTAACGCCAGGGTTAATAGAGATTGAAGCAATGAGGGTAATGGTACTTATGAGACTCTGACAGCCTAGAGAAGATTTTCAAATTCTGTCAGAATATTTATTTGATTTCGAATGTAAGCCCCTTAAGGAAAAGATCTATATGGTATTTAATAATACAAGTAAAACCCTATAAACTTTAGTTATACGTAAGACAACTCTCACGGATACAATTAAAACGTCCCTTTAAGTGATATAAGACGCGATTTACAATTGCTCCTAGGCAATTACACACCAAACATTTGTTACTTACAAATTTCTGAATAATATCTCCTGGCAGACGTGAACCAATCCCCAATGCCTAATCGCGGATCTATTCCATGACGAGTAGTGTTTAACTAGGTAATTTAAAATGCCGAATTAATCATAAGTAAACCATTAGACAATACGTTCGAGCTAATGGTGTCTACAAATACAACAAACATTAGCGTATCTTGACCGAACCAAGATACCCTGTGGTTTGCAGCCAATTGCAATGCATATCTCAGCGCTCCAGTTATGGCCTACGAACCAATTGAACAGAGTAACCCCAATAACCGGAAAAGCCCTCCATATAAGCAATGGAGACCGGAGAAGTGTGCACTCCAACGCACAAGAACGGATACAGTACTAGAGCTACCCAGTCGTTATATTCAGTGTAATGACACGAAGGCCACACCATCAACTCCTCTCAAAGCTACGTAACTAGATCACAACATTAGTTATCCAAAAAATCAACGTGACAAGTGATACTACTCGTAGATCCGTCAGTGCCGAACCAGAACACTACAGTTGTCACTCCCGGCACCGTATTATCAAAAGGCCACTTCGACACCGTATCCATCTAACATTCGATCCTTTCGAGTGTCGACTACAAACAGAACAAGTGCAACCACATGTAGTTTTTTCAGAAACATTAATCAAAGAGGCCAATATACTGACTGCCAGGATGTGGTGGTAATCCAGCTATGGAACATATCACGTAAGTCTGTGGAAATTTCCAGCAATCTCTTTGCTCCCAAGATTCTCACAGCGGCGAATTTGTCCCATGTCAATACAGGACAAAAGAGAGAATCCCCAGGACGTTACCGGTCAGGACAAGGCATGTCTAGCATGTTTATGTTATTTCGACAACCGAAGAGCCCCATCGAGTCCTAATCGAACTCACCAATTATATAGATACATTGCAGATTACGATTCAAATGTACAATCCCTTAATGTTTAGTCTACATACTCTCAATTTTATCCCGGAAGCTAAATACATCTAAAGTGAAAGATATAATAACGATATTAAGTTAAATACGTCAGAAAAAGTGAAACTTCAGCTTTAAAGCTTTGCTCCTATTATTAGCGACAATCACAAATAAATTAATGTGAAGGAACACAATCACCTTGCAGTGCAATCATATCGATTTGGATCAGTTGAATACGAGTATCAGAATCACGAGTGAAGAAGAGACTGAGAGCTCAGAAGTGAGAGAGTTGGTGAGAGAGAAAAAAACGTAGGGTAGACCAGATGAGTAGTTTCCCATTCATTGTAATTATATCTAATTTGTGAGAAGCTAAGAATTGTCTTGATGATGAATTAGATAGGAAGTAGAGAATTAAAGAAGAGAGAAAGATGAGGATGATAGAGTGATTGTGAAGTGTAACCAACAGAAATCAAGTAATGGTGCTAATGGAAGATGAGCCTTTGGCTTGTAGCAGAGAGAAAGGTAATAGAAGATAGAGCATCTTTTACGATGCATGAGCGTGTGAAGTGAGGATAAGTGCATTCAGGAAGACTATCCATTACAAAGCATTCGACTAGTAAATGGATTATAATGATCAGATTTTTGAAGATGGGTTTGGAATTAGTTCATGTATACAGTACTTACTCTCTCAGGTAATACCTAGATATTCGTATTTAGTGCTCACTGAGTCTCTGAGCATTTTGACTGTTCAGTATAATTTGAAGTCATCTTTTAGACCTTCGTCGGAGTTGGATTAACCAACAAAAATCTTATCAAGTTTGGACCATAAAACTATATTAGATTTGTATAATCATTGCAGATTCTATTCAAGGCCACAGATGATATGGTATAATTTCTCTTCCATCACCCTCGCTCTTCTCTCTCTCTAGGCTTTCTCTCTCTTCCTTTCTCTCTCTCTTTCTTCTCCTTCCTTCTCTCTTCCTTCACCTTTCTCTACTTTCTCTCTCTCTGCACTCTTCTCTTCTCTCATTCTTCGATCGATCCGATAGACAGATGTTCTTCGTTATTCTCGCTACATGGTCGTCTCTGTGCTTCGTCTGGAGAAACGTCCGGATTCTCAATCTGCGGTTACATGAGATCACTATATATAGGATGACTGCCAAAACCCACGGATTTCATCGAAAGGCAATAATAATAGTCTTGTCTTATTCCCAGATAACATGACATATAAACTATTGTCAAACAGAGTGCCACATAATTGGTTGTATTATCTCACTGTTTTATACAGTATAAATACTTTCTCTTAGTTATGCATATGTATATTATACTTCCGGTATATGGTATATAGGCGATAATGAAGTCAATGATCGTGTGACATTGTTATAATCGTTATCTTGCAATGATTATAAGTATATTCTAACTTAACTCTCGAAAACTTGGGTAGTGTAACGATGAAACTAAATTAACAACTGCCCAAGTGGATCAAGATAATACTCTGTAAGACTTTCTGTGTATAGAGATATTACGTGCAAAAGACATGTACAAATATTTAGAATACCGTCCAACATCTTGGATGTTTCCCTTCTTGATAGGAACCCGCGATCTCATATGGAGTCGAGGACAGTAGATATATCGTGAATTCCAGAGAACCTACTTGATCATAAGACTCGACAGGAGAACCAGAAAAAATATCTATCGTCACATAACCCCTAGTCAAGCGATTCATGACTTTTTCTTGGTCCCAGAGATGCAGATTACGATAAGCTGGTAGCTCTTGATATTTTTGTCTCTTTGGGATTTATATTTATTCTACAGAGATCATAGAGGAGTCTGATTACACTATATTTGGCTAAGTCACACGTCCGGTCCGGATATGAGCTTTCGTATGTTGGTTACTGTGTTTGGCGATGCATGCTATGTGCTAGTGCCATCCTCCACAGACGTATTTTGTGCGGCAAGAGTCTATCGCTCGATTGTGCATCACTCCCCACATGTAAGATATCTGATAGTTATTTATGTTCTTTGATTACCATTTTCTTTAAAGTCAGTCGGTCATATGTGCGCCAAGACCAAACAAGATGCAATTCCGTCGCGTTATTTTTTTTTATTTATTGTAATACCTTAGCAACTGACTTGATATTGAGAGATCGCGCATACAAAGGACTTATCCTCGGCGGATGTACAAGGTGGCAAACTGTGATCACACGCCCCTAAGAACATGGAAGCCTACTCTGCGTTATCTTCTCTGGGCTGCCATATATTCCATCCGCTAAATTTGATCTAAAATATTCATAATGATGGTTCTAATTGAATCAATGTACACTAAGTGCTACTGTAGTTCCTTTGAGCTAATGCTATTCATTATTTAAAACGCTGATCTCGATTTGTTTTCTCAGCTTTCCTCGAGTATATACTTTACTGCGGAGGTCTTTTGCAGGTCTCTCCTCGAGATGTTCAGCAGCAAAACTTCCACCACAAGGGAATTATGGAATTCTATTCATCTGGTAGTGTCATGTGGTAGTATAGAGGGTTTTCGCATGAGATATAGTTCATTAAAAGTGTGTGAGGAAATTATGTAGCCGTTATTAAAGATTGATTGACTTATGTTTTAGTGTTTATATATTATTAGAGGAACAACAGTCAAGCTTAAGCGCCTGTAGTTAACCAAAAGTCTCTCATCCACCAGAAGGTAAGTATTTCCTTATGGGTATACTTGACCCTCCTACGGACTTTTATTCCGTACTCCGGGACAGTGAACCAGCCCATTCATATTTATTAAATTGTTAACAGGACCTGAAGTGCGCAGGCTCACGGCGGTTGTGTCGTGGATAAGCCCGTGGGTACTAAAAGTCAGTGGTATGCTTACTTCATCGTAAAGGCTCACGATCATTCTTCTTTACTGGAATCCAATTCAACTACCGACCTCCCTTGTCGATGACTACCGTGTGTTGTCTCCCCAGACATGTAAGCTATCGTCAAACTCAAGTTTCGGGGAATGTAATTCCTCGATCGTTTTGGCCGCCATATCATACCTTCTGGATCATTGTGCTCATTCTGTGCTAGGTTGGAACCGTTTACGCAGATTTTGATCAGCGTGGGCAGAAGAGAGTACCATTAACAAGCCGACAAAGCTTGAATTGGTATCATTGTTCAATTGTCGCTAAGTCTTTGAGGATGTACTCCTGTGTCCTAACTATCGTTACCTATACAGAATGACTAAACAGGCCCCGTACTAGAAGACAACCTCCTTATGTGTGGCCAACTGAATTTACGCGCCTTCATTCTAACGACATCAGTATTTGAAAGCTTTGCGTATTAGTTTTGGGGACTCCTTACGAGAAGTTTGTATCACTGCGCTTATCTTCTGCCTTTCCGATTTGCAATAGGGGATAGTGGGAAAAAAAAGAGGCGTTGCCGCTTCATTGACCCCGTGTGACCCATTAATGTACATTCAAAGTGTCTCCACCGCCGGGACCTTCGTGTCTTAGTAGCGCATATGGTATATTCTAACTCCCTTTTCGAAGGAAAAACAACTCCGAGATACGTCCGCGTACTCCAAACGAATATATGTAATAATAGGAAAGGGCTGAGATTGTCTTTGTCGAATCAAGATAAAAACAGGTACTTCTAGGAAGAAAGAGAAATCAAACTGGCGCCGAGTTTTAGTTTCGCCCGAACAAAAGCTGTGGTTATAATATAAATTTCTCAAGACAATCGTAGTGTTTTTTACTACAGCAAATCTATATCCGATTAAAGCCAAAAAAATGTAAAAGTGGTAAAAAACACCTCTCAGCAATGTGGAGATTTACAACTATAATCCGTTTAGAACTCCAATTTGTGACCACTTTGCAGTTTATGGTGAGTGGGTTTATATTTGTAAACTAGTCTCTGAAGTCTAGGTTGCGCTATATTGCAAAATTCTATATCCACTTCCTGCTACTGCTTTATAATTTCATTGAGTATAATTTCGAATTCGCTACTATCTCATTTATACTCGTTACTATCATCAAGTTTTAGCTAAATAGCCGTGAAACTTTTGGGAATGGGCGACACGGAGTTCCGTGATCGCCCGAGCCAACCGTGAACTTATCCCGATTTAAATGTTCCCGCAGTACATATGTATGCCCACTCACTCATAGTGCTGTCGTCGAAAGAGACAGACGAGAGTAAGGGAGGACGCGTTACCAGCTACCTACATTTATTGGTGTCTCTAACAGGAGAAATTCGCTCCAACTTATCGAACAAGTGGTCTTAATCGGCCCATACCTCGATTTGAACACGCATCTATTCACGTAGCATTCCTGCTTACTAGTTCTGTCAAGGCCCAAATGTCTATTTTTCTCATTTCCCCCTACGCAATTGTCTTCTGCCAGTTTAGGACGGACTGGCCGAGTATTTTTTGATAAACAATTACGAGACACTGCACCTAATACGGGTTGAAGTGAATTATTACATTCTCTGTTTCAAGCTATCATTCTCCGACATGGATGGATCTTGTCCGACTGTGTTGACAGACTCCTCCGCTAGCATGCGATAAAATCAGTCACATGATTGCCCGGTCCTCTGACATTCTATAGAGCGAGCAACAAGTCCGATTTCGACCCGAGAAGTGCGTCTATCCAGCAAGCCAGCACCTCTGTAGACGTGTTCTCGTCTGCAGCCCGATGACTGCTAATATCCTTTATTGATCGATATACAAGCAACCCATTGTTCATTCCATTGACGGACGTTGACGAACCTATTCTAAATCGTATTTATCTATTGGTGCTAATACTATACCTGAGCAGTCACCCTATCTCCACTTATTCAATTTAGTAGGATTAAAAGAAAGGTGTGTACTGGTTACCGAGACTCACCTGCACCAAATAATCGTAGCCGTATGAGGCCTTGTTGATCTGAAGGAATATATAATAAAACCAGTATGGAATAGAGCAGACCAGATACGTCATG
>CAJDSM010155707.1:0-14521 GCA_903981925.1 Ostrea lurida
TTTCAAAATCAAATCAAACAGAATTCTGTAACTATAACTGTACGTTATCTTTGGTTTAAAAGGAATCAACTTTGTATTCTTCATGTCACATTTCAGGTTGGATTCTAAATAATTTTGGCATTTTGCACAATAGATGTTTCGAAAGACAATTTGTGCTCCAAATACAGGCACATAATATCCAAATTTACAGAGTGTCATCAAAGTTTTGTCCCGACATTCCGTCACATTAGAACTTATTGGAAAACACGTCCGCTGTTTCAGGTTTTCGTCTGGAGGCGAGTACGTCACGTGACAATTGGTATTGTTCTGTAAGGATGATACAGACAAATTCTGTGGAAGTGAGTGTTTCCAATGACACTGGATTGCTGGATTCCAAAAAGAGAGATGATCGTCTGTTCGGACGGTCTGCATATTACATGTTGGTTAGTGTTCCTTCACCAAATCCTCAACTGTAGAGAAAGTGAGGAATGTCTTATCGGTCCTTTCAAAGATGTGTTAAAGCAAAGATATAATCTAGTTTACGTGGATTCATGAGGTCTCGTAAGTCTGCCGCAAATGTGAAATTAGCATTTAATACAAGTAGTTTTTTGGACAAACAGGTTATGACGGGCTATCGGTGGTATTGTATCAAACCAAGAGGTTGGGATGCTTAGGTGGGCTAGGTTGAGGAGTAGGTTGCATCGCTCTTTGACCGGGTGGCTATTCATTTGTGTTGGTTTTTGGTTGTGGGTGGTGGGTCCCAGGCCCTGTATATGTCCCGGATATTCTTGATTTCAAGGTATGGAGGTTTTTACGTAACAATCTCGTTAGTTTCTAAAGTGTCAGGTTGGTGTGAGAGATTATAACGGCTTTATTATTTGAGAGTTGGCTACGAAACACTGATTTCAGGACAGCATTTGTATCTCAATGTGTGGTCATTACTGGTAGAACTTAGATATGGGTGGCTATTGTTAGATAGACCATAGTGAGGAATTTATCCGAAAATGCTGTTTTCAAAAACGTTGAAGCGGTTGTTTTTGAACCCCTTGCGAGTAGCAACAAGTTGTTTCTTTTATAGGGTAGCTACGGTTGTGCGGATTCAATTATAAATGTTTAATCATATGCTGTGCAAAGCTAATGCTGGATTGCGTATTCGAATATGACCTTAAACACAAGAGGCCCGTCGTGTCCGCGACAAGTTTGCAGCTGGTGGTTGAGAAGCTCTCTAACTGTTGCTGGTCGTATTTGGTGGTTTGAGCAAAGGAACTGTTTTAATTAACGAGGATCTTGCCGATAATGGCCGCCACTTTTTAAAAATTACTGGTACATTTATGTGTGTAAAGCGTGGGTATAGTGTTTAATGGGTGTTTGTTCCTGAAAAATATCAGGTTATCTGATTAACTGGTTAGCAATTTATTCATAGGCTGCCTTTGAAAGTGGTGAGATGAGTGTCAGTTAAAAATCCCCACGGTTTTACACTCTCAGTACCAACATTGTTTGGTTGGTAGTGTGGAGGTAGGATTGTGGTTCCAAGATACAATTTGTATTGTGATATAAGGTGTTCAAATCTTCTGGCATATTAAGATTTGGTGTAGTTCACGAATATGTCCGATAGTTGCCTGGTTCTTCGGCTTCTACAGGCTTGTCGAAATATTTTCGTAGAAGTTGTATTTTGATAAGACAGGAGCTTGGTGGTGAGGACATGATTTTAGGTAAGATTGGCCTATCAACGGTTTTTCTTTTTGTTTGTGAAGGTGGATGGTTTGGGTTTTTTTTATTGGAAGTTTTTGGATATGTTTCTGTTTTTTGGTATGGTTGTACAGTAATTTCAAGTTCGTCCGTCCATTAACGTGGGTAAGTTAATGTGTTTTAAAAGCTGTAAATTTATGATTTTGGAATGATTGCAATGGTTTGTCTGATTTGCGAGAATTAAAGAGTTATTTATTTTTGGGCAGGGAGCATTTTTATAAAAAATATGAATGCAGGTTTCCTTATAACCGACATACTGGGTCTTTCTTGTTCATTATTTTACAGAGGTGGTTATTGTGGTGTTTCAGGGCTGATTATTTGATCCATTTCAGGAAGCTGCCCGTTAGGCGTGGTGTCATTGTTTATGCTTAGAATGAAAGTATTTGATAATAGAGTTAGTCGTAAGAGTGATCAATGGCGTTTGTCGTTGGTCTTGAGTTGGTAATTTTCGAGTGGTGTAAACTTGGGGTGATATGGTGCAAGAATTTAAACTTGGGGTGCAAACACGGAAGTTTGTAGGCCGGTCTTGGGAGGTATATAAGACTGTGTGGGATCTAGGTTTTGCCTATGATTGTGGGTATATTTATGCATCCCCTGTCAGGATTTTGGGGTTTCTACAGGTCCTGGCTGTGGTTTGTAGCTGTATCTTGGACCGGTTAAACAGGTTGATGTAATTGTCAGTCGAGTTAGGATTAAATGGGCTTCCTAACATTTTGGTTGGATTGAGGACGTATCGTCGAATGTACAGTCATGGTTTAATTTGCCATTAGTTGCATGTTCTTGTATGTGGGCGGGGAAACTTTTAATTCGAATTTGATGCGATCGGTGTAATAGGAGGTTATGCGATCTACTTTGGTAGCGATTTTATGTTGGAATTTTGCAAAAAAAGTTGTAAAGTTGTGTATTGGGATTTTCAAATGGGGTGTATATACTTAATTTATTAAACGGCAGCTGTGCGTTTAGTCTTTAAATTTTCGTATACTCACGGATTTTAAATAAAACAATGTAAATTGAAGAAATTAAATGCACTAGGGTGTGTGGGGGGGTTATTTGGCAATATGTTTACTGGCCCTTTTTCAAAATTTGATAGCAGTGCTATCAGAAAGTTTATACAAGGTTCTTTATGTTTTTCAAGACTATTTTAAATATGTTGGTACTTCTTTTGACCTTGGTTTGTCGTGGTTGAGGCTTCGAGGGTGGTATTGATGGTCCTCGTGTTGGTTTTTGGCGGTCGTGATTCCGGGAGGTTTTGGTTGTAGTTTTTTGAGTTTCCCTGCTCAGAATCCGGACACGTCAAATCCTATTTTTAGGCGTTAAGCAGTAGGTTTAGTGAATTTAGAAGTGAGAACCACGCTTCTTCAGTTAGTATTTTTATGTTTTACTTCTCTTAGAGATTACATAGACCTTCCTTATGGTCACAGCAGGTTGAGCAACGTATTAAATAAAAGAAACCTTGTAGTGGACTTGCTAATAAAGCAATAGTGGTGGCTGAAATGGTGTTTATGGGGCATTTGTTAGAAGGTTGGTAATTTTTACTGTCTTAATTGTCTACTACGGGATTGGGTCGGTTTTGTCACTTTAATTAGTGATTTGAGTTAATAACGTTAAGTTATAACGTGTTGGTCTATTGGCAATAAAATCGGGCTCGGAAGAAAAGGGTGACTTAAAGTGGTATCTGATCGCCTTTTTTCTTTGTTGTGTATATTTGTGATTTATGTCGATATGATGTATTTTTATATTTAGGTAACAATAGGTTTGTGTGGGATTGTGGCAGTTGTTGTTGTCTATGGCCTTTACTGTTGTAAATAATGTGTATTTCTCTATTGTGGGTTTGATGGTGACATTTGTATGTCAAGATATCTAGGGATGATTCAGATGCACGTGGTGGGTGAGAAATTCAGGGTGGGAATAATAATTCAGGTCAGCAGTTATATTATAATTGACTTTGGGCGGCAATTTTATTTGTGGGTTATAAATATATGTGGGTTCAAATTGATTTTATGACAATAACCATAATGTGCATGAAGCAAAATTTTATCGCAAATTATTTTTTGTTTCTAGGATGTGGGACAGGATACTGGCAAACATGTTTTTCAATTTGACATATTTGAGGCGAAAATGTTCAATTGTCAATACGTAAATGTGTTGCGGAGAGGTGGGATCTTGGAACAGGCGAATTGTGTTGATTCACAGAGATGTTGGTTTTGCTTAGCGCACAAGATATATTCAATAGGCCGCTTTATATCGACTTTTTCAAGAGCAGTGTGTGTATGATGGTAGGGATTATATATGCGACAATGTGGGCGACAGGACAGTTTTATTGAGGCTCGCAAGGATTGTTCATAAGGGGGTTTGTCAATTTGGTTTTATGCGCTTAAGGGATGTTTTGTTGCATGCCAAATGCTACATATTGATTTGTTTTGTATATAAGTGGTTTGTATCCATATTCTTAATGGTCTACTTTCAGTTTCGGGACTTTTGGATTTTTCAACATGTTATTTATTGTAGTAGACAAGCCATTTGAATCTTGACATGTTACATGAAGTCTTCGAGCAGGATGTTATTGGTGTTGGACTATTTTTTTATATACTTGGGTGTTTTTTGTTTTTTCGAAACTACCTTGATATCGATATATAATAAAACGTTTGGACCTTTGAAAAATCGAGGTCTCACTCTGTCTATAATGTAACGATTTTTTGGGTGTCACTCGTAATTGGTTGATTTTTTGCGCATGTAGAGTTGGCTTTTAGTAATAGGAATGAAAAATTATTATAGTTTATACTGGTTTTTTTTTTGTTTTGGTTTTTGGGGGTTTGACTTGTTTTTTTTTTGGTAATAAATAATTGAGAAAGATGATCATGGGTTAGGTATTAAGTTTATGGTGTCATATTCAATTATACTTGGTTTGTTTTGTTCATCCGCGAGTTGTTCGGGTGAAGTATTTTTGCTGACAATTCTTATTATTTTCGAGGACTTGAGGCTCGTTTTCCTCTACGGCCCGTACCCTTCTTCGCTCCTTTTTATGTTTAAAGTCTGAGGGTTGATTTATATAGACGATTAGTTCCCCCCGTTCTTTCTTTGGCTGGTTTTAAACTATAACAGGTAAGAAGATCATCGAATTTGGGCCTTGAATGTTTTTTATTTTGTTTTGTAAATAAATCGTATGTCTAATGCAGGTTTTGTCGATTTAGAATGGAAAAGTGAATAACTTATAAAGCTTTGAGGGATTCTTTCTTTGTTAGTAGGGTTTGGGGTTACTTTTTGGGTGTGGGTGGATTTTAGAAGTGTATTTATGAGGCGTCTATCTTATGTGATATTATTAAGAAATTTTCGGATAGTGCAAAATTAAGTTGATTATTTTTCTCCCTCAGGTGCATAATTGGCTTTTCTGGTCTGATCTTTTTTGAAGGGATCAGAGTTTGTTTTTGGGCCCCCAAATGTTCTCCTCCTTTTTTTGGCACTTTACATTTTTTTTGATTATTACTTTTTATTATATTATGTGTTTTTTTGTATACTTTGCTATGTTTTCAGATTGTGTCTCAGACTGTTTTGGTTGTTGTTTTATGTTTTTTGCTGTGTTTTTGTAGGGCATGGTTGATCACTGAAAGACAATATTGATTGTTTGTGGTCGAAATGCTGTCATACTGGTTTTGCTTTATTGAAGGGAATGGCGGTGACCGTGATGAGGTGAAAGTTTATATTTTTGTAGAGGTCTTATATGAAACATTGTATTATTATTTTAATTTATCTTATTTTTTCTGTGTGGTTGGCGTCTAAGTATACTATTGAAGAATATAGGTGTTATTGTTATGAAAGTGCTTTTCTATAGTAATGTATAGCGTAAAGGTGGTGGATATTTTTTTTCCTTTGTTAGATTTTTTTTTTGGCGTGGTGTGTTTGAAGGAGTTACTTTTAGAGGAGTTAATTAAGAGGAGTGGCTGGGTAGTGGGATTGTATTTGGGATTCTATTTTGTTTGGTTAGGATTTTGGTTCTTAGTTGTTCTGCGGGTGGTGCCGACTGAATTGCCGGCGCCTGCGGTCGTTTTTTTTTGGAACAGGAGCTTCTTCTCGACGTTGTTGGTTTGGGTCTTTTGGGTCAATATTCGTGCTGTGCTTTTGTGCATTTATATGTTGCGAGTGTCAAATTAGCATGCGCCTTGATTAACAAATTGGTTAAATTTGTCGTTTTATTAATCAATAATCGTTAAGAGAGTGGGAGTATTTTATATTATTAAAACTTTCAATCAATTAAACTAATCTCCAACCAAAGTTTCACGCTCAAGTTTTTGGCGTCTAACAGATAAACATGTGGTCCTTAAGCTTTATTTTGCCTAGTATTAAGTCACATCATTTTCTTTTTTTTTTGCAGTAGAAGAATTGTGTGGTTAACTCAGGGGGATGGAGGTGTGACAGTATGGTTCTTTTCTTTCTAGTGGATATGTGGTTTGGGAATATTTTGGTTAAAGTAGGTGGTGTATGGGTTCCCTGTTCACTTGCGGTGCCCGCGGCTGTGATTTTGTTTAGATGGGTGGGTTTGGAAATCCTTTTTTAGGGATGTCGTTTTGGAGGGGAGACAGAGGTGGCGCGATATGGTGGATCTTGACTCGGGTCCTCGTTGTGGTCTGAGTTATTATTTATTTTTTTTCACGATGTTATCGGTTCAGAAATCAATTAGTTGGGTTTTGGTGGTATGATAGTTGATAGCCAAAGTTAAATTATTCAGCGAGATCTCTTTGGTTGAAATGTTCATATTGTGTTCGATTGATTAGAGAAGAGGCTGGTTACTATTGTAGTTCCCTGTCTCTGAAGTGTTTTTGTATTGTGATTGTTTGTGAGTGGGTTCCTCGGTATGTATGGGGTTGGGTTATTTTTGATAGATGTTATCTTAAATTATTCATTATTTGTATTAAGGTGGGTACAATGTTGGATTGTATTAATAAAAAAAAGAGAGAGTTTTTGTTTTTGTTCTTGACAAACCAGATGGATGGATCAATCGGTTTTTTTTGCTTGGTGGTGTTCGCTGTTCATGGGGTTATAGTGTGAATTTTGTGCTTTTTAGGAAGATAATGATATTTAATGGATTTTTTTTTTGGGTGTAATTATGAAAGTTTGTTTTTGTTATAGTATTCTTGAGGACTTTTCCTGTATGAATGTTACTTACCAATCTTCGGCGAAGTTATTGGATGGTGAATTTGATAGAGGTGAGTAGTTTTTTCCGGTATAAGTTTGAATTTTCCCATTGGTGTGGTTTAGGACATTTATTTCTAATTCTTTATATAAAGATATTATAGCTGCTCAAGGAGGCCGGGCAGTTGGTGTTGTGTTGTTTTAGTTGGAGATATTGTATAGATAGACTTTGGTGGGTATAGGGAAGTGGGGGTGTTGGAAATTGTTAGTTGAGCAGATATTCTGCTTTGAACATTGTGTTGGATTTGGGCAATTTTTGGTTTTATAGCTTTGGTATTTGATATTTTCAAGTAGCACGTTACAATTCTCAATGAAAGGTAGGTGTGTTAATGAAATATTTAAATGGAGTATTAAAACAGCTATTTCAAATGCTATCTTGGGTAGAAAATTGAGTTTATCTTATTAGTCAGAGATTTTGTATGGTCTGAAAGAAATTACTAATCCATGTATGCCTATTTTGGTTTGTGTTTTTAGAATAATGTTATTCTCTCAAGTTTTGATTAAGTTGTTTCAAAAGGGTTCAGTTTTAATTCCTTTTGTGGAATTGAATTAATTGAGGATACCCCTTGTTTGTCTTGTCCAAAAGGTCTTTATATATTTTGAGCCAAATGCTAAGGTCTGTTTGTAAGGTTAGAGGGTCCTTAGGATGAGGGTAGGGATGAAGAGTGTTGTATATTTTTCAATGTGTTCAAGGATTGTTTGTTTTCATTTTTAGTTGGTTTTCAAATATTTTAGATTTTTTACTTATAGAGGAAAGTTTATGTCCTGTGTTGGTATATTTATTCTCGGCTTTGGTTCGAACAAGATGTTTTGGTTGTGGAGAACACGAGAGTTTGCCCTTTCGTTTATTGTGCTCGGAAGGAGTTGCCGTAGTGTGAAGGGGCTTTTGTTCTTATTAAAGATTTGTTATATGCCATGTGAATTTTGAAAAGGTATCCTCACCTTATCATTTTAAAAGTTATTAACAATTGTTGTAATGGTTGTTTTTAGAATAATATGTAGTTGTTTTTCGGAAATCAGTGGTGCGGAAAGAATCGGAAGGTCTAGAGGACATGTTTGTGACCTCTACCATAAAAGACTTGTCATTAAGGGATAATTTACATCATGTTGAAATATGATGATGAATGCCTTATCTATCCTCTTTTTTGCCATTATTGGTTCATAGTATTAATATAGAGGTTAGTGTCGCTATGTAATAATGTTTTTGTGAAGTTATATTGTGCGAAGTGTTCTAATTGTTCAAGAGGTAATTTGGAATATTAGAGTTGGGTGTTTTGAGCCGTGTGTTTGTTTTTTTTGGTGGGTACGGGGTATAAAAAGCTTTGAGTGCACAAAGAAATATATTTCAAGTGAAGGATTTTCAAGGCCCTATGTCTCTTTTACACGCTTATTTTTATCATGGGCTTAAGTTATTTAGGGGGTCAACGTTTTCTTATTGGGATCATTGGTGTTTTTTTGTAAAAAAGTATGTGTTGTTCAAAAGTTTTCGATTGGTCAATATAGGTGAAAAGGATTATGTGTTGGTAATTTTCCAGACTGAAAGATTCTATCATAGTAAGAACAGGTGGAAATGTTGAAAATTTATTTAATAAGCGCCCTTAGTACTTATCTTCTATTGCTATAATAGAGTTTATGTATGCGTAAGGTTATTAGGGAAGGGTTTTTGTGTAAAATTAGGTAGAGGTTCAAACTACTGATAGGTCAATAGGTCAGGAGGTGGTTTCAAAAAATTTTGTTTGTGTTTATCTCGGGGCACTTTGGAATGGTGTGGGTCTTTGTCCATTTTTAAATAACATATTACATGAGGTGTGGAAATTTTACCTTAGAAGATCTATGTGGTTTTCTTATTTTCTGATTCCCGAGAGAAGAGCTATAGGTAAGGGAGATAGTGGGTTTTGAAGAGGATTGTAGGTCTTAAAACTTCAAAGGTCAATTTTTGGTCAGGTGTAGTCCAAAATTTTTCTTTTTTTTGTGTTTATCTTTCACTTTGGAATGGTGTCGCGGGTTGTTCATAAAAAATATAATCATTCAGGTGAGGGGAATTTATTGCGATATAGGGTCTTATTGTGTCTTTACTATTCAAAAAAGTTTTATTTTGTAGCTATAGTTGTGGTTTATAAAGTTTTGTTATGAAAAAAGGTAAGGTTTTTTTTTCATTATATGTCTTTTCAACGAATGGTCAGGAGGATTCAATTGGGAACCATATAGAGGTTAAAGGATTTGCTTTTGTCCAAGTTTTCATTGGTTGGCAAAAGTGTATAAATAAAGGACAATATAATCTGCCTGGCAACGGCAACAAAACTTTTTCGCAGAAAATTTGACATCCGTAATCAAGAATACCACCCTTTTTCCGACAGTGGTTAATGGGTCCCAAATGACTGGGTCATTGGAATTCATTTTGAAAAGAGAGTGTCATCCAACCGTGCTTATGTGGTGTGTAGATCTCCGAGTTGATTTGAAAATAGCAAGAGCATGCTTATGTTCGTTTTAATATTTTTAATGGTTATTTTTTTTGTTTGGTGTTATCGTCAAGGCCAATTAACTTTTGGGTAACAAGAGGAAGATTTGCAGGGTTATAAAAAAAGAATCTCAATTTAAGAAATCTACCGGTCGTAGTAAAGTACTTTTGTGTTGCGAAATTACGAAGAGTGGGTGTTATGCGCCATTTAGAGTCATGGTGTTTTTGTTTTTGTGTAAGACTGATGTTATATGTTTTGTTCTAGGAATACCCTTTGTTTAGATCTGGTCCTTTTTCCTTTTACTTTGAAGTATTTTGTTGACGTGTTTGACGGTTAATTCTCCCTTTTTTACTTTATTTTCTACTAGAGGGCTGCGGGCGGCGCTGGGTTGACTTTTTACTCGTCTCTAATAAAGAGTTGATAGCGTGGTTGGTTACTCCCTTCTCATATTTTTTGGGCAGGCGTGTATCCTGCTTTCGCTTTTGTTGATGGTCCTGTTGCCCTACATTGCGGATCGCGGCTTTTGTTTAGATATGTTTGTTTTTTTTGAATTATGTTGATAATCGGTTTGTTTTTAAACAAGGATGTTAGCTTTCGCCTTAGTTTTATATGTTGCGGAACGGTTCGATTTGAGTTTGATTGAAAATTGCGGATGGGTAGAATGTGCTTTGACCTTTTCTTTGGTTGAGTTTGATTCTGGATACTATGAACTAAGGTGACTCTTGGTATATTTTGAGTATGATAATTCCAAAGAGGAAAAAAAAAGGTAAGTACAAGTTTTAGTATAAGTATATTTTTTTTTTTCAATATGATTGGTGCGGGCATGTTGCTCTGGGCTTGATTGGGTTATTATTTTACCTTGTGAGTGGCGGGTCGGTTGGGGTAGAAGGCCTCTACCATATTATTTATTTTTTTGGGTAATGATATTTGGTTGGGTTCCCGGCGTGGTATTAGGGGTTGTTCTGACCTAGGCGTGAGTCAAAACTTGTTACATGATGAGTGTGAATTATGTTTTATTAAGGGACAAGGTGTTTGAGAAAACTCAATTCTTCTTTTTAATTTGTTACTATTGTATTATTAGTTGTATGAGATTTAATCAATTGTATGTTTGGGATGGTAATTTTTTGGGTTATATAATTTTGTAAGCCAGGTATTGTTTTTTTTCTTGCTATTTTTAATAATTTTTGTTAAATAAGTTGGTCGTCGTGACCGGCTAGGGGCATGTGGGTGTTTTTGGTTGTTTTTAATTTGATGGGTGGGGCCATTATTTAATGTGTTGCCCATTGGGATATAGAAATGTTGTTTATACAATTGAGCATTTTTGTAAACTTCTTCCTTAGTAGTTTATATTCATTTCCTTTGATGTTGTTCTTGTATTATTGCTGTGCTTCTAAATTTTTTGTTTATTGATAGCAATTTTGGTGGGGACATGGGTAGGTGGGCACAATAAAAATTGTAAGTGTTTCTTCGTTAAGGTTTTTTTTTGCCCACCTGGGGCCTGGGGCAAAAACTGCCCAAAAGTGACAAATTTTGGCAAAAAATCTTTCTCTTTCTCTTTGGTTGCAAACCACACATGTCTGAAGAGAAACCAAGATTATTGCATAGTGATTTGTTTTATGAGTCTAGTTGTATTATTGCCTGGCTTATTTCATAATTTTGTAAAGAGTGTTTGTTTGTTTGGATTTGCTTCGGTTCGTGCTGGGGTAGGAGGGTTTCTGACCTACCTAGGTTTGGCGTGTGGGCTCAAACTTGGTGGTGTACATAATGTTATATATATGGATAATTTAACATTTGTTGAAAAAGGGTCTTTTAAGTTTTCTTTTCATTTATGTCTCTAGTGTGATATTAAGATTGTGTGATAAGCTAAATTATTGGAGTATGTTTGCCTTATGAATTGTATTTTGGTGGAGGAACCTTTTTGTTTTTTTTTATTTTATGTGTATTTCAAAAGTGGTGGTTAGATTGTTAGGGTTGTGAGCCCTGAGGGGGAGAGGTGGTGTGGTTTTTGTTGTAAGGTAGTGTTAGGTGATGCTTATTACAGTTTATGGTTCTTTATTTTTGAATGATATGTTGGTTTAGATCAATTGAAATACATTTTTTTATACTTCTTGCTTTTTTGATAACCAACAAGTCCCAATTGCTTTTTCATTATAATTTTGGTCTTGAAGCATCTTTGGGACAGGGGCACATAAATTGTATTAATATTCTTAGGTTTTTGCAGCCCTGTGGGGCTTCTTGGTGGGGTGTGTCAAAAAGAGCGTGGTCTTCCAAATAATTTGACCTTGGTTAATATGGGTGTGGTGTTTGGTTTTTTTCAATAAATAATCTTTTTTCTTTCTTTCTACATTAATTCTGCATCATTTATGTCTGGAGAATTACCTAGTTTGTAATTCTATTTGGGAGTTATGTTAGTTGATGTAAGAGCAATCGGAAGTGTGGCCTTTTATTCTAGGTAAAATTGGTAAATTTGGTGATCCCGGGAGTAGGGGTTCTTTGTACCTGATATTAATGTGAAAGTAATGGTGTAATATTTGGTATTTATGAGTATAGTTGGTAGCCTTTTTGATTTCATTGAAATTTTATTTACCCCTCGCTTGCACTTAGTAGTTGGGGGTTTAATCTTTTGGATTATTCGGAGTATTTGGTGGCGTGGTCATTTTTTTCGTTGGTCTCTGTAGGCCAAATGGTGGTCCGCGCAGACTTTGGTAGGTTTAGGCCCTTTTCCACCTAGAAGTTCACCAATTATTCTTATTTGCATTATGTGTCTTATGCCATTGTGGACAATTAGTTGTTTTTCTCTTATTTGTAAGGTTTGGTTGGTGCATATAAGGGGTCAAAGGTCAGTGCACTGGACATCAAAGTAGCAATAATTTGTTGTTTTCCCGGGTTCCAGGAAGCATTAATCTCTCTTTGTTTCTTAGCCGGTAGATGTGTCACTAGTTTTCATATTATCTATATATATAGCTGACTCAATTTGATGACAAAAATGGTTGCGTATTCAAATTGATTTTAGGTCTTTCGTCATAAGGGGTTCTATTTAATGGTCAAGTTTCTATCTTGGAACATTAAAGTATAGCAAGTATGGTTTGTTTGTCAAGTTTTAAAAATTATTCTTGAGAGGCAATCCGTGTGAGATTTGGCCCCCCTATGTGTTGTGAAATAATAATTTTTCGTTTTATTTTGGTTTTTTTGTGGTATTGAATTGGATGGAAATCATTATGCATGCATATATGTTATGTAAAAGTATAATTAACCATGGGTGTTAAATAATAACTGGCTGTTTTATCTGGGTATTTTGTAGAATTCTTAAGAAAATTTGCTAAAGATAGATGACTTCTTTCTCTGTGTGTGGTCTATGGAGGTATTCTAGTGTGACCGTTAAGTGCTGTGGGCCTCTTGTTTATTCTTATAATTTTGGAAGGTGGATGGGAGATTTTTCTTTTGGGTTTATAAAAATTAGAAAAGCTTCTAACATTGAAAAGTATAATTTATCTCTAGCGTGTGGTCCTTTTGTTGTAAATTTTTCGACATTTTTTTTTTTTCGGATTATATATTTTTTGATTTGGTACATCTTTATTTTTTTCTATGTGGTTAATGGTCAATTTATATTGATAGTGTTTTATTCGGTGAGTGTATGTCCATTCAATATCTCCCATACTAACGGTTTATAAATTATGAGGAGAGTGACATTCTTAGAGTCTTTTTCTATGTCTTGCCCCGTACTTGTTTGACTCATTTGGTGTTATTGTGGCAAATCATATGTTCAATTCAAGCTTTGGTTATGACAACCGTTATTGATCGGGAATTTTCATTTAGCTTTTTTATTTTTTTTCCTCTCTAGTGCCTTTGGTCGTCTCTCATTTATATGAAATTTGTTGTATATACCAATTGGTATTATAATTGGGCCTTTTTTATTTAAGAATTTTTTATTGGGAGCTAAGGATTATTATTAGATCATTGAGAGGATGATAGATCGCAATTTTTGGTTCATTTTTTTTTTAGTTAATTGCAAAGAGTTATTGTTCGGTCTGTGGTAATATATTTTGAGCAAACGATTATTATTTTGAATGTGTAAAAATAGGTAATCTGGGGCATTGGATAAAAGGATAATGTTTTTGTGGAGTCTTGTTTTTTTTTTTTTTATGGGTTTGCTGGGTCCAATTTTTATTATTTTTTCTCTTTTTTTTTGTGGGTATGTCAAATGCAAAGGGTCTATTTGTTCTCTTTTTTTCTTTGATTGTACGCCATTCGATCAAAAGACAATTGCCTTTTTATTAATTCTTTGCCTAATGAACACTTTTTTAGGTTGCGAGAGTGGATTAAATACTTTGGTTGGCGGGCTAATCATGTATATAATAGAGTTGCTCCGGTTTATGCCACATTGTGTTATGTGGTAAGAAGCCCTGGGTAACTACATTATAGTTTCATTGCTTGTAGATATTATTTCTCCGTACCTTGCTTCGGGTGCCTTTTTTCCGAGGAGTCTGCAAATCTTTGGAAAATTGGTAACACAGTTTGCGTTTTAGTGGTTTTAATGTTTTTACATTCTTTTTATGTCCCCAGTGTTGTTGTTTTGTATATTTAATTAGATTCCGCGGATATTATTTGGTTCCCTGGCGGCGGGCTCATATTTTTTTCTGGGCAGAGTTTTTAATAATGGGATTATACTGGTTGTTCCGATGGAGAATCTGTTTTACTAGTTGGGTAGTGTGATGGAAGATTCTGTCGCTTCCACTCTGGACAATTGCCAGATGTGGATTTGCAGAATTGCTCTCAACAATTACGGGGACTGTTGCTTTTGACTAAGGAAACAAACCGAGTTACGTAAGAAAGGGCAAGATTTAGTTATTTTGCCCATAATATTATAATGCGAGTAATAGAAAATGTAATATTTGGACCTTGACTTAAGTTTTCGTATTTTTACATTTTGTGAATTCGTGTCCCTTTCTGGTACTGATCCATAATTTCTGAGGAGAAAAATTATACAAATGTGAAAACGTGAGAAATGTGGAGGTTGTTTGGCTCAATTCCCTGGGTATGTGGCCCAGGTGTCTGGAATGGTATTTTGTTATTATTATAAACCTGTTAGATTGTTGTGCTGCTTTTTTTATTTTTTGCAATTTTTTGTTGATTTGATTACGTCAATG